>SNVD02009770.1:0-42227 GCA_013180625.2 Boswellia sacra
AAAAGCCATCGCCTCTTCTCTAAATACCACCATCGCCTCTGCGCCTCTTCTCTGAAAAGCCATCGCCTCTTCACTGCAATAGTCTTCAGGATTCATTGCCATCTCCATCGATCCCCGAAAACCCAGCCATCCTCTTTGGATTAATTGCTTTCTCCGTCTTCATCTTCAATGCTCGTAAGCTTGTAGCGTCATAGCCCAAAGTTTTGTGAAAGGTGTGGCCTAAAGCTTGGATTAGTTGTGGCCCTTCTTTGCTAGGATCGCAAGTGACAAGTACCTAGATTCAACTCCAATCGAGCATCTGTAAGCCTGCTCTCATGAAATGATTTTTAATTGCTTTCACGGGCTCACAGTTGGCCCACCGCCGGCCTAGTCCCCACCTCCACTCCCGCAACGTCAACGTAGTTTCCATTGAGCCACGGGCTTCGCTGTCATCGTTGACCCTGACTGCCAATGAGACACCCAGCCGACTCTAGTCATTGAGTCAGGTTTCCGGCGTGTCGGGCTGCCAGTGGGGCGACGAAGGCAAAGGCAAGCTCGTCGATATCTTGGCTCAGCACTTCGATATCGTAGCTCGCTGCCAAGTCAGCACACTTCTCTCTCTCTTTTTCTATAAAATGTTTTTTTATGCTTAATGGCTTTTGTCTCTGTTTGGTATTTGATTTATCGAACTAGGTGACGACAAAAGCAGCTTTCGGTATGTGCTTTTGAAGAAAGTGCTTTTAACTACTTTGGTTGAATGCTCTTTATTCGAAAGCTTTATGCTTTTATGCTTTTATTGCAGAAATGAAGTTTGCATGGCATACTTGTTTCAACTCTAATGGAAAAAGTGTGTTCTTATAATTTGGAACATAATTGTTCCTTTTATTGTTTTAACTGAATTTGCCTGCTCTTAGTGTAACTGAAGGAGTTTGCATGCACTTGAATAGATGTAACTATCGTAATCTATTCAACTTTGATCATCTCCTTTTTCACCAATTAAACTTCCCACCTTTGATCTCCCACCACAAATCTGTTGCAAAGTTGTGGACGTCCAACTACTTGTAAGTGCTCCCTTTTCTCCTTCAAGATTGGATTTTTTGTGCATTTTCTCATGATACACTTCACCACAAGCTCATAGAATTTCCCACTCTTTTGTTATTTTAAATTTGGGTTGCGTTATAATGATTTCTTGAAACAGGCTAACAAGGAGAATGATAAGGTTTATACACAGGTTGCTTTGCTTCCTCAAGCAGAGGTACCATGCTTGATGCTTCTCATCTTCGTTATAAGCTAGTTCTAATTGAATTGGCTCATGCAAAATAATGTCTTTTATCTTTTAGATTTAAATTTTTGAAAATTTTGAGCATTGAGCAAGTAATATTTATCTTTTGTGATTTCTTGGACTCTTAGTATGTTAAGTATGAACTTATGTTGCTAGATATTTATCTCTTAGTGTAAAATTTTGGGTGTTTATAGTTTGTAGGACTGAACTTTGAGGGCAAAAGAGCTTGGAGAGCTTGGTGTGGATGAGGAGGGGGATGGAGGAGCACTTACAAAATCAACCCCTCATATGTTCTGCAAAACACTTACAGCTTCTGATACTAGCACACATATAGGGTTCTCTGTTCCTCGTAGAGCTACTGAAGATTGTTTCCCTCCTCTTGTAAAATGTTATGCTTTTATGTTGTTTGATGTTCTTTGCCAGATTGGTTAATTTTGTTTGAGACTTTCTTGTGGAAATGATAGTATTTCCTCTGTATCAGGACTATAAACAACAGAGGCCCTCTCAAGAGCTTGTTGCCAAGGACCTGCATGGGGTGGAATGGAGATTTCGACATATATATAGAGGTAATGTTGTTAGCATTCAAAGATCTGGTTAAATTACTGGACAACTTTGTCAAATTCGATGTTTGTACCTTTTAGGTCAGCCAAGGCGGCATCTGCTTACTACAGGATGGAGTATCTTTGTGAGCCAAAAGAATATTGTTTTAGGGGATGCAGTACTATTTTTGAGGTATAAAAAATAGTTAAGATTCTAGTGATGCAAATTGCATTTGTAATGGTCTCATTTTGTTTGTATAAGGAGTTGAAAGCATAGCTACGTCTCCTAAAAGGGCAATGAACCAAAAGGTGAAAAAAATTATTACAAGAAAACATCATTATTGTACAAGTATGATGGAATTGGATGAAAAACTTCAAACGTTCGCAAGATCGCACAATTTTTGACGTTTTATAGAATGGACAAATTTCAATTATATCCATGTAAAAGATTAAGGCAATACTGAATTCCAATTTTGTGCACATAGAATTCGATATATTCGATTTGCATGCTCTAAGTATATCTGGTGTCTCCATCATCTAGCAATTTTAACCTATCCAATTCTTTTTTTTTCAATCGTCTTTGTAGGGGCAAAGATGGAGAGTTGAGGTTCGGTATTAGAAGAGCTGTTCGACCTAGAAATGGTATTCCTGATTCAGTTCTTGCAAAGCAGAATGCTTATCCTAATGTTCTTTCTGTTGTAGCCAATGCGATATCAACCAAGAGCATATTTCATGTTTTCTACAGTCCAAGGTAATTGTCAATTTATCTTTTTAAACTGAGGAAAGGAACTGACAAGTGATGCCTTTGCTCTGTTGGTCCCATTGTGTTCTTAATGTTTCTTCTGATTATACCATGTATAGCTTGTAACCTTGAAGAGGCCTTCAGTAGTTAATGGGATTAATAGCATATTGATGATTTAATTCACCCCTGAAATTTGATTTATATTTGAAAAATCAAATATAATGTTTCCCACTTTGGCAAACTGAATTAAATTTGATACATACATGGAACTCTTGTACAAGCACGCAAACATGGGTTCTTGAATAAGTTATTGTTTTAAACAATTGCCTTAGTGGAAGTGTTATGATTATGTGCGAGAGTATGCAACTACTTGACATATGATTACGCAAGTGTTATGATTATGTGGGAGTGTTATGATTACGCCAACACTTGCCTCCATGGATATGAGAGAGCACTTCATGATTATGTGGTTGTTTAAAGCTGTTGTAACTAATCATATTTTTTATTGGACATGTAAAAGAAGAAATACCAGTCTCGGTTCTATGTTATTTAAAGGTTTTTAACAGATGAAAATTGGATAGAGAATAAATGGTAAGAATAGTACCAAGAAACAGTAAAGTTTCTCATTGCCTTCTCTGCAAATGAGTTGGGACCTGCTTGATGTTGTAAAAGCTGTTAATTCTTCCCTCTTGACCCAAGAACAATTTCTTCCTCCCTTTTAATTTGGTTGCCTTTCTTGAATGATTACGATGTCTATTACTTTTGAAATTTCTGATTTTCTTAATTCCTTGGACACTCATTTGTCCTGTACTTCTTTATTGATGCTCTCTTCCATTTCATCCTATTTCTATATTTTGGATTTTGGTTTTTCATTTTTATTAATTTGTAGAAAATATTGAGCTTAATTGCAAGAGTATGCAACTACTTGACATAACATAAAATGAGTAATGCTACATAGCTTGTAAACTTATTGTAAAATTACATACATTTTTCTAATCTAATCATGTCACTTCAATTTATATGAATGATTTTATATAAAAGAATTCATAAATAAAATATTATTGTATTATTAATTTATATATAAAAATTATAAACTTGCATATATCTTAAAATAGTGTATTCTTTGCTTTATTTTACCAGGAAAACTAGTCAACACAATTCTAATTTTCTTTTTTACTGAACAATAAAGATTTGAAAGTCAACTGATGCCAGCGAGCTAGCCTTTACCTCATCATTAATTCTCAAGTTGTTTTTTTTTTTTACCTTGCTTGGAGTACAATAATATATGTCATGGATGGCATTAATTAATTTAGTCGAGCTAGGATATGATAGATGTCATAATAATATACGTCCTAATTGGAGTTAATATTGAGATTATTTAATAATATTTTTATTTATCAAATTTTAATTGTCATCTAAAGTACAATTCATGGCTACTTTTTGTTTGATCATGAATTAATCTATTTTTATCTTAACCGTGAATATTTGATCATGATTGCTACTTTGAATTTAATTCCAAACGATATTTAATTTTTGTTCCTAACTTACTCTAGTTTGTATCCAATTGTATAAAGAGGCAGCACATGCAAGAGGCTTCTTTTTTAAGCCATTGGGAAAGTCAAATATGGTAAGACAACAGTCATATTTATTATTACGACATCATTCTTTGTCAATTAATGAGTAATTGCATTTATATTATTTGCATATATACATTGTTATTTATGTTTTTCTCCTAATTGTAAGATATCTCTCTTTGTAAATTGGCTTTTTTTAAAAAAAATATTTGCTTGACTTATCAATTTGGTTTTGTGCATTTTTTAGTCTATTCTCCCAATTTCAGATTTTATTGATTGACTTAAAGCTATGCTTAGACTAGACTCTAAAAATTCAATTTTTACTTTTAATGTGAGAAGATATTTTCTTCTTCTTCTTCTTCTTCTTCTTCTTCTTCTTCTTCTTTTCTTTTTACTTTGCATTGAATTAGTTTTATAATTTTTTTCGACCCATTTATTCTCCTTCTCTCTCTCTTAATTTATTTTTAATGTTGTCTTAGCAGTAAGACGATGAGGAGATGCTGGTGCTGCACTCATATTAGACTGTATATATAGCAGAAATAACACCGAAAACCCTTCGTGGAGTATTTGGAACTGCTAATAAGGTAAAAGGATATCAGTTAAGTCTGTTACCAATGAAGGAACCTATTGCTTATGTCTAAATGATTTGTGCATACAGTTATTGCTAGCTGTGGGCTTAGTAGTAGCATACTTTATTGGATCAGTTGTCAACTCGCGCACCTTGGCCCTTGTAGGTAACTTGAGTAAATTCTTGTTAATGTATGATTTTGATCTGAGAACAGTTTTTTGTAACATGTCCCTTTTGTAATTTTACTTGCAAATATATCTGAGGAAGCAACTGAGAACAGAGTAGCATTCAACTTAGACTAAATAGGAAATCATGGATGACATTGAATTTTGTTAACTCTCTCTGTTTTTTTTTTTCTTTTGGGCATAGTAGAAATGACTCTTGTACCTTCTATAGGGTTACACTAAAAATCTTCAAAAGCTCCTAAAAGGCAGAATCCTAGACTTGTTTCAGCAAATATATGCATATTCACTCATTTTTAGCCTTCTGAATTAATCCTATTTGTTTATGTGGCTATTTCACGACTTATCTGATCCTCTTTTGGATGATCTGCAATTGCAGGTTGGAGTTGGATTGATGTTACTGCAACAATTTAGAGGCACTAATGGAATTGTATTTTACGCAAGTTCAATATTTGAATCTACTGGTATAAAATGGTTTTTGCTATATTATTATTGAAAATATGAAAAATGTAATAAGAAAAGTTGAACAATAACAGTTAAAATTTTCCGTTATTATGGCAGGTTTTTCAGCTAAGATTGGTAGTACATTAATGGCTATTATTTAGGTTATTCACTCATTTTTGTGATACCCCACTGCACTGCCACACACTGCCATGTTTCTCACATGCATCCAAAACTTTTTCAGTGAGAGTGTGTAGTAAACTACGGTGAGATATTAGCAGAATATCTGTTATACTTGTCTTTATTGACATCTAATTTTCTTTAACATCAACAGGTCTTGATGGCCACAAATCGGATTTATATCTTGGATCAAGCTCTCCTTAGGTCAGGACGTATTGACAGGAAGATTGAATTCCCAAATCCTAATGAGGAGGTACAAAACTATATCACTGTGATGGGTACTACATCGAAAAAAATCTTGCTCTTGCATATCATATTTCTTGACATTGCTTAAACCATTTTTTTTTATTCTCAAAACTTAAATCAAGTGATGTGTGTATTTTTGATTGAATATTTCTATATGAATGGTGAAGAAAAAGAAATTCTGGTGTGTACTTCCATGAGAACCTTTTTTGTGCATTCTTGTCAAAAATACATCTATCGACGAACTTGATGGATATATTTACTGGTGAGAAGATGTATTTTTTTTATTGTTTTGGCAATATGGTGATTGATGAAGTAGAGAATTTAAGAGACTCTGATTTTGCAAAGGTCAAAAAGATTGAGAAAGAGCACACCACTGATAATGTATTGCTTGGAAGTTAAGAGACTAGTATCCTTTAGAAATTTAATTGCACGGATTAGATCTTATACATATCCCAGGAAAATATTTAAAGGAGAAATAAGATGAGTTTTTCATTACTTTAATCTCTTACAATCCATATGAGATGACTGTGAGAAGAAATCCTAGTTTAGAACTTAAAATTTCAGTCTATTCATAGTTTTCCTTCTGTCGCTTCAGATGTAGCTGGTTTCATATTTTCGATATTCTTTTTAAGTTCTAATTAGGCACTACATTTAAATTCCCATAACTGGATATGTTTCCTAGTCATTTATTCATTATATGAAGACCTAGAGCTGTTATCACACATTATGTTCTTGAAATATGATTCCAAGTTTCGAATGAATATCTACACAATCTTTAACATGATATTTTTAACATTTGAGATATGATAGTTTGTGCATATTTGTCATGTATGATGGCTTTATATGAAATCATCATTATCCTTGCAATTGATAATTGTCCTTCAGAGATGTTTCCTGAGCTGTTATCTGATCTGTGTTGTTGATGTCATGCGTATCCTCATATATGTTGTTTTCTTTGTGTATATTATGCTGATGTCATTCATATACTTACACATGTATTCCAATATATGCAGTCCTGTTTTGATATCCTGAAAATACATTCAAGAAGAATGAATTTAATGCGTGGGATTGATTTGAACAAGATTGCTGAGAAGATGAATGGTGCCTCTGGTGTAGAGCTGAAGGTATGATCTGGTACTTTAGCGCTATTTCATTTGTCTTTTCCTACTTGTAGTTATCTCTTTAAAAAATTTCAACTTGACTCTGGTGAGCCATTGTTTGCTCATGTCCAGCTCATAAAAGCAAAAAAGATTCATATATTTCCTGCAGTTCATTCACCTAAACTATTGTAAGACACAGGCCTATCTTTATGTTGGAATATGTCTGACTAGTAATCAATGTGCTGAAATGCAAATGCCAAAACGAATATACAAGTAGCAGACATTCTATTTTGGTTCTTACAAGTTTATACAATTTCATTGCTCATTAGGGTGATTATATCTTATATCTTGACCCTTGTAACTGACTTTATGTGCACAGGATTAATTGGCAGGAACCATGCATTATATTTTCTCCTCACTGGAGTCTGCGGCTTGGTCTTGTCAAAACTCTTTACTTGTTCTAGAGGTGGTGCTAATTTGTTCCCCGTGGCTTTTTTTTTTCTCCCCGAGTTATTGTCTACATAATATATTTTGGAGGTTGAATTATTGATCTTGGTCTTTTATTGTTAAGTACGGACCTATTCTGTTTGACAGAGTGTGAGGTAGATCCTCAAGTTAGGGTGTTTTACAGTTGGTGTTTTTGTGGTGGAACCTCTCACTTGTGGTGGTCTGTATAAAATTTTTTTAAAATTCAGTGTCGGCTAAAAACCGACACATATATGTTCACCACAAAACGGAATATGTGTCACTTAGTGAACGAAATATGTGTCGGCCATCGAATGACACGTATAAAATTTTTTAAATTTTAGTGTCGGCCAATAACCGACACATAGATAACAGAATATATGTCACTTAGTGAAGATTTATGTGTCGTTCAGTGTATGACACATATGATTCAGGAGTCATATGTGTCAGTCATTGTTTGACACGCCAGTGTCGTTTTTTGACCGACACAAAATATGTGTCGTTCAAAAACTGACACATATTTGACAAAATTCATTACTAAGTGACACATAATTGTTAATACATGTCTGTTTTTGAACGACACATATTCTTGTGTCGGTTTGACCAAGTGACACGTATAGAATACGTGTCAGGGTCATACATGTCGTGCAAAAACCGACATGTATTTTGATATGTGTCAGTTTTCGGTCGACACAAAAACCCTTTTTTGTTGTAGTGTGATACCGGACCCATGCTACCGAATCCCATGTAGGGAAACACATGGTTCAGACCTCCCCTCAAACTATGAGAGCTAAACTTCTTAGGTCTTGGCATGCCAATCATATTTCACCATTCACAATCAGTCACACATAAAAGAAGTTTGACATCAACCTTCTAGAACAGTCACAGTATCTCACATTCCAGCATCAAGGTGCTAGCAATTAACAATGTTACAATCCACAAAATTACATACATACAGTACACAATTTATTGTGGCTTCAGAAAAGTTAGCTTACTTACCTTGTACAGCTGCTTTTCGATGCTTGTGATTGACCTAAAAATAAAACAAAGTCTCTTTTTAGGTCACTATACACTTGTAAAACATTTCTCCTTTTTGGCTCTATTTCTATACTTACTTTGACAAACAATTTACAACAACACTTGTCTACTTTCAAAATTCACACAATTGGGTAAACATCTTTTGGACACATACCTCATGTCTCCTTAAAATTTTTAGAGCAAATTGGGGTCATTAGGTGACTCAAAATAATCAAATTCATTACCTCAACAATCCTGTCACTGCATTCACTTCACTGAGCACTATCAACTTAAAAATTTTTAGGAAATTCAATCCTACTCAAATGGCTATAAAAATTTACAGGATGGTATATAACATATATATATACCTCCATACCAAAAATCAGGGCTTTTCAAGATGTTTAACCCATTCAAATCCATTTATATCTAACTGCCCTGTTTTGGAAACTAAAAATTCCAGTTTTAGCAAGCCAAATTTAAAAATCTATAACAATTCACACATAGCTTTAATCTTAGTGAAAATTTAGAGTCTCATACATGACACATAAAAAGACTTGGATACCAAAAATCAGGTAATTCTATGAAGATTTGGACCTTCAACTAAAGTCGTTTTCCCCTCCTCTGTTCTAAGACAGGGGAAATGTGTAATACCATACCAGAAATTCAAAAATTCACTACAAATCACCTACTTCGAATTTTTGAGTGAATCAAATTGCTACACACTCCTGGACATGTCTATTTTCATCCATAAAAATTTCAGAACAAGAAAATGTCCCACTGATTTTTGGTAATTTTTGGAACTTGCACTGTTCAGTGTAACAAAATTTCCAGGATTTGAACTAAACTCTCAAGTCTAGCTTATGTATTCATCCTCTTGCTTAGATACATTCAAAACTCATTCAAATTCATGTTTCCAACAAACTTCCAGCAGCACAAACAACAATTCACATACTCACATCACAACCTAAAAGAATTCTTGCAAATACATACACAATAGCACAAGAATTCCAAAGGAGAGAAGAGTTCTTACCACTTGCTTGCTTGAGTGAAGGGCTGGAACCGTTAACTTAAGGGCAAGATGGAAGAAATTCTAGAATTCTTCCCATTTTTATATAAAAATATTAGACCAAATTTTCATTCAGTCCATCTCTCCTCTTTTATAACTATTAAATCCATTATTCTTCTTATTAAGCCCCTCATTCTCTCATCTATTACATTACAAATCCAACACATAACTAATACATTAATACATATATTACACATGTAACCATAACACATGCTATAATGTATATTATAAAAACTTAGGATATTACACTTGATTCAGCTTTCATTTATATGGATATGTATATTATATATACATAAAATGTTATATCTCTAGCTGATTAAAAAATGGTAGAGATTATGACTATTTATCTTGTTTGCTTAGGATTTGCATTTAACATATACAGGAATTAATGTAATAAATTGGGTTGCTAGCAATGTAATTATGATTTTTTATGAATGCAGCATCTGTAATTATAGCTATTAATGAATCGCTGGAAACTATTTGATGTGGAAACTTGAAATTCATCTTAACTTTTATTTGTTATAGGTTACTTGTCATTGTTACTATTACTGCCTGCAATATCGCATTCATTATTAAAATGGTAAGTGATCCTGGATTAGAGGTTTGAAATACCAATCCAAAGCCATTATTATTTAACTTGATGACTTTGGTAAGTATATATCATTTGCAAAGACTTATTTTGTATCTTTTAGACTTTTATAATGCTTTGGGGTCCCCGATACAGAAACTTTCAACATCATGATTACTAGCAAAGTTTCTTAGGTCATGTTTATGCTTGTGTCATGTCATGTTAGCATCATGCATCAAAGAGAAAGGCCAAGTCAGCCTGCAAGGTAGCTTGTCAAAAGAAGACAGTAAAGATCTTCCCTCGCCCAACTGCTGGGCCTCTTCGCCCCATTGTTCATGGGCAGACTTTGAAGTACAATATGAAGTTGAGGGCTCGCAGAGGATTCACTCTTGAAGAACTCAAGGTAGGGTTTTTCTTTTCTTTTTTTGCCCTTGTTTTGAATTGATTTGTGCTTAGTACGTCATTCGGGTTTGTGAATTTCAAGCGTATTAAGGTGGAATGACTCTGCAATTAGGTATATGAATACATTTTTGGCATGGTAAATGTAGGGAATTTTGAGTTAGGTTTATATTGTTGCAAGTCAATTTTGTGATTTGGGGCTTCTGTAGTTTGTTGATATTAGAGAAAACATTTAGTTTGTGTGGTGTTTGCTTTTGGCCATGTAGCAAAGATCTTAAGAATTGGTTGGGTGCAGTTTGTGTTGCAACTTCTTGCCGTTAAATTTTCTATAGTTTGTTGATGATGGTTTTAGGGATGTGACACGAAACATTAGACTCTGTTTGCTTTTGGGGCATATAATAATTTGTGCTCGTCAACCAGGCTGCGGGTATTCCAAAGAAACTGGCACCAACTATTGGCATTGTTGTTGATCATCGTCGTAAGAATTGGTCTTTTGAGGGTCTTCAAGCTAATGTTCAGAGGCTGAAGACATACAAGACCAAGTTGGTTGTCTTCGCAAAACGTGCTAGGAAGTTCAAGGTAATTGGAAAAGGGGAGATTTATTTTTGGTCAATTTGATGATGGAGGCTTATTTGTTTATTTGTATAATAATGACTTGTAAGTTTCATCTTTTAAAAATTTTATTTGCATGATTTATTTGTTAAAATTAAATAGGATTATATTTAATAGATTTAATATAAAATAATAATTAATATTAATTCTTAAAGATAAGGTTAAAATGGTAATTTTATTAACATTAAATTAAGTGAAGAATTGAATTTTATAAAACCTAAAATTAGGGGTAAATGTGTCATATTAGTAAATCTATTACCAAAGCAAAATGATCAATTTTAAAGAATTTCAAATTAGGGGTAAATTGATAATTTTAACAAAATTTAAAATTTGGTTTCATTTGTAATTTTGTGCAAAATAATTTTTTTAAACGTAATTTAGTCTTTTGTGGCGGCTAAAGTAGCCAACGTAAATGAGCTGATGTAAATGGTCTTTTAAGGTGGGGAGAGTGCTGCCGCAAGAGACCTTGCCCTTGCCGCAAATGACTTTTTGGGCCAATCTAAGAAATTTAAAGCTCGTTTTACTCGCGTTGGCCCAAAATTTGCCATTAGGCCGTTGCAAAAGGTCTTTTGCGGCGGCAAAGTAGCCACGGTAAATGACCCATTTTTTTGTAGTGAGAGGAGATTTCAAAATATTAGTTCTAACCTGTTTCATTGGATTCTCAAAAATTTATTCAGCAGTTTCTGTAGTGAAAGTGACCACCAGAGGCTGCTTGACTTTAGACACATATTTTATTTAGATGGTCAATTCACAAGATTATAGTGTGAATCGTAAAATTGAACCTATGAGCGTTGAGATGTCGAAAACTAACAGAAGAGAGAAAATATTGTGGACTCAGTATGAAACACGACCAAAGCAGGGCGTTTGCTTTGTGGATTGATGCGGAATAACATTGCAACATCAGCTATAGCAGTTTGATAGAAGTTAGTATTACCATTCACTTTTGAGGCAGCAGCAAGTTCTTCACTTTCTGACCCTGTCAATGATGTGGGAAATAGAAAGAGAATTGAGGACTAGATAACCAAGAACAAATTTTCACTTGAAGACGATCACATAAAAAGTAGTGCCTAGGCTTCCGAAGTCATTATTATAAGCGGGAAACTAGCACTTGGAAATGCCTTGAACAATAAGATTGATCAGCAGATGCACTAAAACAAAAATGGACAGTCCGATTTCAGCAGAATAATATGTTTGTTTAACTACCGAGTTTAATTCTACAGAGTGATGTATGTCATTACTTGAATTCTAATCGTGATTACCTCAACGGAGTCAAGGAAGGCTCATTGTAAATGCAGCCTCATTCATATTTGTTATGTTGTAAATAGCAAAAGTTATCTTCCTTATTTTTACCCAAGTTGTTATAGCATTCCTGCAAATTGAAGAGCCATGACTTGCATTCAGTCTTGTTCTTAAACAAGCAAGCAACCCGTCCCATTACTAAGGGGAGATATGAGAATGATCGATTTGAAAAAGCTAAAAGAGGTTACATAAAGCTTCGGAGTGAGTAAAAATTGAAGACAAACCGCAAACCAATTTTTCCGAAGAAACCAAAGCAAGAGGGAGGAAAAAATGTCTTTATTATTATCATTATTTTTTATTTTTTGACAAAAACTAGTCACAGCCTAAAAACTGACCACTGCTTACAAATGTTGAGTTTAATTGCTTCGTCTTTAGTCGTGAAAATCAATTAACCAATTTACGATGTCAACTTCAAAAAACAAAAGCAGATCAGTCTTTCGCTACACAAATCTTCCCTAATCTGTATCTTAATAACAAACCTTAAAATAATCCTTTGTTTACTGCCTGAGCCAAAAGAATCACTAACAAAGCTCCACATCTCCTCATTCTGGCATAAAAAAAAAAAAGAACTTACCTTGTCCTTTCCATCCAAAATCGATATTTGTTCTGCCCGCCAACAAAGAAATCCATAGTGGGATACCCGTAAATTTCATACTTCTTTCCCAACACTGTCTCAGCCGTAGCATCGACCATCGCAAGTACAGCCCGCCCTTCAGCATTTTAGCGGCCGCCGCGTATTCTGGAGCCAGCTTCTTCCTCCAGTAGCACCAGGGCGCATAGAACATGACCATCACATACCTATTCTTGGCCATGAAGTCGCTGAAATTGTTCTCAACGTCACTACGTCTTCCTCATAACTAAACGGCGAGATCATAGGCAAAGTTATCTTTAGTATGAATTGTTTCCGAGAAGGTGTAGTCTCCATTGGTGGTCGAAGAATCAGGCTCATTTCGGTTGAATTTAAAGATTGTGAGAGCTTCTAAAAGATCTTTGAAGACTTGATTGGTTGGCGATGGGTGGTGATTGTAATAAGAGAGAAGAATGAAGCAGTAGAGAGCTCCGATTAGAAGGATCAGAGTTCTTGTTGCAGCCATGGGAAATGAAGCAAATCCAGTCAATTGAGAGAGAGAAGAACGTGAACTTCACAAGTCTTCTGATAATCATAAATCATTTGCATCATTAGCGGGCCGTTGGCTTGAAAGTCATGGTCTGTAGTTGGAATCTGTAGGGGAGATTCCCCCGTTAAATAGGTCTTAATAATGCAAAAGGCACGATACTACTCAGGGCTTGACGTACGCTTTACTTCTTTCTAAACAAGATAGCTTAACAGTTATTACTTGGATTGGATGCCAAGAACAAGAAAACATAGTCCAAGCCCTACAATCAGAATGGCTAAAGGACAATGGCTGGTTCAGCTTCCGCCGCAAAAGAGCATGTGGTGGGGAGTTTACGCAGGATTTTGAGTAGGATTGATATACTGCCGTTAGGTTGGTGGGTACATATAGGATAATAACAGAAGTATTTCATGATAGAAGTCTATATCAAAGGGAATATATAATATACCAAGAGGCATCACTAAGTGTAATGAGACACTTATGAATAGTCATTAGACACATCCATTCACCTTTGTAGATGACTACAAATAACCAACAGATGGTTATTGTAGTTATTTGCAATATCTCCTTTATGTGTCTCCTGTTGAAGAGATTCCCTCTATATTATATGATGATACATCATATTTATTGATTTTGAGTAATTAAAAAGATGATTTCCATATGCTTTAACGTAAATCTGTTGCTATGTCTTCATGTCTTTCTCCCTCAAAAGCTGCTGCCAACTGGCAATTGTAGATTTGTGACTCCCTTTGTAGGTTTGATACCTTCTACCAGCGTATCACTCCTTTTTTGGTTAACAACTCTTTAAGTGATACAATTTCTAAAATTTATCTTAAAATCATGTATCATAAATTACATGACATGAATTTAAACTTACCGTATTATTCATTACATCATCAAGTTGATCACTTGAAAATAAAAATTAGATAGGTCATTTGAGATACAAAATTTAGATAGAATTTGGGATAAATTTCACTATTGTTATTAATTCATAAGATGTAATGTTCATGTAGGACACGTGATCACCTTTGTAAGATATTACTACGCAAGGATTAAGAAACAATCATATTTTCAATGATATTTGACACAATTTCAACAAATGGTTGCCAAAAAGCTTTTAAGATGTGGAAACAAAGTTAATTGGAAGCACAACAACGTGATTGAAGTCGAGAACTGAATCTGAACAGAAAATGAACTTCATCGTAAGCATAATAACGTGTTGGAAGCTTAAAAACTGAATCTGACTTTGGCTTGGGGTTGGGGTTGCTCAAAATCTTGTCTTCAAGGAAATCTTCTGCAAATGACTGCAAGAAGAAAGCAAAGTCTTGGTAACATTAAGTTATAGCATTCATTTATGGGGGATCCTCCGGGTTATTGAAAAGAGAATAAAACACTGATTAAATCAAATCAAATTAAACTATGGCACAGACGTTAATATATATTGCTTACGGTCATTTCACCCTTCAATATGTAATGCTTGGCATTCTTTTTCTATAAGCTACAACCTGCAGGTACATGGACAACATTAAGACATTTATGTTTATATCATATTAAACAGTCTTCTGGGCAAAAGAATTTATCATATGCATGAATTTTACTAATTACAATCAAATTAAATAATGAACTAACCCTTGGAGCATCTTCATGGCAAACTTCACAAGAAACTTGCGCAATAGGTGATACCTAGCTTTTTTCTGTAAGCTTTAATCTGCAAGTACATGAACAACATTAAGTGTCACACCCCGTACCCTAAGGGTTTTGGGTGGAACTACAAACAACCATTCAAATCATGAATTTGAGAACTAAAATAATTAACATTATCATTATTCAGAAATCCAGAGTTCCCAAGTTTTCAACAACAGTATAATATTATACACAACTGTAGCTCAAAAGGAATCAAAATAATGATTACCACAAAACAATGTTGTTGCAATGGTCAATTGGTTGCCAAGAAAACTCTGATGTCGCTATGCCAAAATTCTCCAATCATACTACAATCCATCAATCACCTAAGACACATAACAAACTAATGAGTATTAACTTAGTAAGTAAGCTAGGTAAGTGCATTAACAAATGTAAATGAAGAAAAATCCAACATAGCATATGATGCGTTCGAAACTAGCAAGTATACTAGTCGCACAAGTAATAAAGTGATAAGTAGATATCGTTCCCACGAGGATTGATTCTAATTGAATTTGTTATTCAAAAGCAACAACAGAATAAATGGGGGAGTTTTGTTGATGGATTAACTAATTGAAATAAAATGCAAATACACAATAACACAACACAAAGTAAAATGAGTGAAAAATCAATGAGAGACACTTGGTTAAGGGTTCTTTCTCTGCCACAAGATATGAATTTGTGAATTAACATAGAATTGTCATCCAATTACAGCATTGAAGTTATCAACATAGATAACAACAAGCTTTGTTATCCCAATCTTTCCTTACTTTGTTGTTAAATAAAACAGCTCCTTATTTAATCTCTATCCATTAAACAACCTAGAACAAGCTCTCTGAGTTTAATTCAATGGAAGCATTACGATAAGAAAGATAGGTTGATCTAAGCAATAATCACACAAGTTCGGATTATTTAACCTAGGTTGTATTTTCCAATTGCAATCTCTGATCACAATTTTGCTATAATGATTGGAAATTCAAGACAATTACGGATCAAGATTTCTAGTCTAGCAATAGAACGACATCCAAATTATATTCAATTGGCCACCAAATACAATCAGCAAGCAATCATAAGTATTAAATATGGGAGAATACAAGCAACTTCAATTAGAGAATTGGATAACAATATCTTGCACAATCAACTCACAAAAACTATATCAAGGGCTTTGAAATCACCTTCAACCAATTCAGATTTAGTTACACATATTCAGACATAATAAAAATACAATACAATATGGAGATATTCCAGAAAATGAAAGTGAAAGGGAAAACTTAGCAAATTTGATGAAAATCTCTTAAGATTGTAGTTTTTCCTCTTTCCAAGCCTTCTTTCTCTTTCAAGAACTCCAGGAGATGAGAGAAATCCAGAGCTGAAGCCTCCCACACGTTCTCCCCTCTTCAAGTTATTCAAATAAAACCCCAAAATGTGTTTATATACCCTGCTACAATAACCTGCTACAGTGTCCCCTATTATATATGCTACAGTGATTTGTGGAATTACATTTCTATCCTTTTCACACTGTTTTGATTATAACTTTTGGTACACTGAATGGATTTATGAATCATAAATTTCTTTAGAAAATAGACTTCGAGAGCTTTCCAACGGTATATAACATGTTATCTGGTTTATTGTATATCAATGCAATTAAATCTGAGAAGATGGTTGACTAGCAGAGGTGAAAATGAAGGTTTTACTTCACTTTGGTACAAGTTCCTCCAAAACTCCTACAAACATCAAAACCACACAAAAACATAAAAATACCAAGGAATATAGCAAAGAAACATGGACGAAGTGATATGAAAATGATATATAAATAGACACTTATCAAATTCCCCCACACTTAGACTTTGCTAGTCCTCGAGCAACTACAACGATATCAAAACAAAACTAAATCTAAACAGAATCAAAGAAAAATTAAAACACATATGTTTTAACTTGAAAATAGGCCTCAAAGATTGTACTTAATTATAACCCAAGGAAAACTTCAAAATAATGCATTTGATCAAGAATCTCATTACAAAGATTAGTTTCGCTCTACTTCAATTCCTCCAGTGTGTATGTGTAGAGTCATTCTCACCTAATTATTTGTAACCCGGATGAGTTTATGCATAAAAATGAATCATATTTAATAGTGATGTGCGTATAAATGAACTCCATAGGCTTGCTTTTCAAGTCACTCTCCACTAATGTAGACAAGCACAACACTAAAGATCAAGTAGGGCTTTATTAAGCTTGTAACGTTTTGCTTGGGTGAAGGTATGATAAAGGATAATAATTTGGCTCAAATCATCCACAAACACAAATCATTCAAGACTATGTAGAGCTCAACCCTATAACACAACTTTATTTCAATTCACTAGGTTACTCCCCCAAACTTATTTAGAACACTCAATTTTTTTTTTTGTAGAAAACAAAAGAAAACTACACCCCACACTTTGTTGTTTCATTCTTTTTAAGAACACTTTAGGGTATAGATCTCTTTTTATTCTTTTTTTTCTCTTTTTTCTTTTTTCTCTTTTTTTTCTTTTTTTTTATTACACTTCCCCTCCCCCACACTTGAACAACACATTGTCCTCAATGTGTAAGTACGTGGACGATAAGTACAGATTGACCTTTTTTTTTTTTTTACAAACACAATATGACTCACTTGCATTGCTCATGACACAACCCAACCTCCTCTAACTTTCCAAAACCTGAACATAGCTCAAAATGTGATCGTGAATAATCTACATGCTTATAGGTAAGGGATCAACTATTTAAAAAAAAAATTTATTTGAGGTTAGGAAATCTTTTAGTGAGTTAACAAGGAAAAAGGCTTACAGAGGCTCAAAAGGGTAACTAGGGATCAATTTTAGTCAAGGATGGCTATTAAGGCTCAAACGGTCCAAAGATGGCCTAAATCATTTTCCTAATATTGCACAGTCTAGGATTTCGCCTCGAGTGACCATCAAATAAGTTCTAGAATTCATTGAAATCTGAAGAAACATTTAAATTACATAAACTTTCTCTAAGTGAACAAATAACTCAGTGATAATAGCTCAGTGCTCAATGTTGCGCAAGGAATCAAAAGCAAAGCGAAAACCAATAACATTTCAAGCACACAGATCCATGCATCATTTATCATTTTCCAAGAGTTATTCTTAATTCAATCATTATCTTATCATTGACCCACAAAATGCAATAAAAGAGGTACGTGGCGTTGTTACACCTTAGTCAAGATTGTATAATCCTTAGGACCAGTAGCCCGCAGACTTAAGGTTTCCAGCTTATATACCTTTATTAAAAAGAACAAAACAAGAAACAAGACACTTCAAACAACATGAAATAAACAAACTACAGATTTATTTCGAGAGAATGCGTTTCAAGGGTTAAAGGAACCCCATATTCTGCCATTCTCAGGTTTTTCCATAATTTTTTTTTTTAAATCGAAACTGATAAAGACGAAAACACATAACAACTCTAAATTACTTAAAACTAAACTTACTCATAAAATAACAAAGTCCAATAATCAGAAAACAAAAATAAGTTAGTTAGAATGGATCTAAAAAGTTTAGAAGTTAGCCTCCTTATTCAGCCATTATGGATTAAAGAGATCCAAAATGCGTTTCAAGAGGAGTTAAACTTTTTAAGACACCACTCTAAAAGGCAATATTATAAAATATTACCTGGAACGAAAGAAATAACCTGAAAAAGCTCAAAAGAAATAACGTGAAAAATCTCAAATAAACACAATAAAAAGAAAGCAAACAAAAGTGAAGCAAACCAGTAGATAAAGATTACAAACTTAGCGTTAAATCTAGTTTACACCTTTTATTGTTTTTTGCAAACCAATCTATCTGAGCTATTGTTGGATCAGGCGAATAGACGAATGCTTGTAATTTGTTAATTAACTCCCCTGCAGTTGAAGCTGTAACCATGATTTGCCTCGCCGACTGTGAGATGAAGTTTTTTTCTACTGCTTGATCAAGAAAAGACAACAAACTATCAAAAAAATTATTGACATTTAACAAACCAATGGGTTTCTGATGGATGTTTAGCTGTGCCCAAGAGGTGATTTGAAATATCTCCTCTAATGTACCATAACCACCCGGCAAAGCTATAAATGCATCGGACTTAACAACCACATGTGCAATACGCTCATGCATGCTAGAGACTTGTAACTCTTCCCCGATTGTGTTGCCTACGATATCTCGCACAGCTAATGGTTTAGGGATAATGCCGAGAACTTTACTTCTTCCCAAGGATGCAGCTGTCGACACACACCCCATTAACCTAAGACTACCCCCTCCATAAATCAAATGAATACCCCTCGCAGCTAATGTCCTACCAAGATCAAGAGCTGCCGTTATAAACTTCCATCTTTACCAAATTGCGATCCACAAAATACACATATATTTTGGAATCGCCGAATTGGTGTTTTCTCCATTTCTACAAGTGCTCTAACCTTGTGCAAGACAATGATGCACGTTAGGTAATATGCTTTTCAAGTGCAAGATAGGTTATAATAATGACATTTGAAAATATGGAGAATGGATATATACACACGTAAAACTCTCAAATTTGACACATGGGGACATAATTTCTGTGGGGGTTGCTCGATGCAGATTTATCGCCCCAAGATTTGAAAAAAATTAGATATGCTTTCGGCGAGGTTTGACAGAACCTATACACTTGTCTCCCACGTGAAACATAAAAAATGGAGATATACTTTCGGCGGAGGTTGACAAAATCTCTACACTTGTCTCCCACGTGAAGCATTAAAAATGGAGATACACTTTCGATGGAGGTTGACAAAACCTCCACACTTGTCTCCCACGTGTACTTATGCCATAGGGTAGTCATATGGTTTGTCAAAAAGAAAACTTGAAATTAAAACAAACAAAATCAACAAACAACAACACAAAAAACCAACATTGATAATCAGATTCAAACAAAACAAGAAAAAATTGACAACAAACAACACACATTCAAAAATACAAGTAGTTGTGATTGTGGCTCACATCTTCCTCTGGTTTTACGTCCAGTACCGGCTGAAACGCCTTCTATGAGTCGGGGATTTGCTTCCCATCCAATTTTCTTATAAACTGACAAACAGGGTCATTTTTAGTCGATTCCCTAGACTATAACACTGCAATTATCACGAAATTGTTCCATAGATTAAGGCAATTCACGCTGAACAAGTCCAAAGAATGTGACTCAAGGTGAGGTAATAAAACATTATCTGCGACTCATACTCAGACCATTCTAATAAATGACAGTTTATCTCTCTATTCTGGACTACAAAACCTAATTGAACGAACAAGTCTGGTTTACAATTCCATCTAGGTACATTTTAACATACCTTGTAACCTCTTTGCTCTTCGCCTCTTGGCATAGTAGCTCTTTCCTAGACCAGGCATGCATTTAGTGAGATTAATATCAGGCTCACCAGACAATCTTACCTTAGCTTCGATAAGCCACCGGATATCCGCAGGCATTTTTAGGAGCATCAACGTCCAGAGTCTAGTCATCCGTATTTTATAAATTTTGAACACAGCTTTTTGAGGAAGTGAAGAAAATATTTACGAAGGTTCGGTACGAGAAGTATCGACATCATGAAGAGAAGGAAAAGGGAGATATTACGATAATGGATGAGTCTGTTCCTTCTCCAAGATAGCAAGTTTCAAACCTTCTGGGCCAATGGTTTCAGCTCCCCTTGGATGTTCCTCAGCTGTTGCACCAAATGGAATTCGAAGTACGAAATAACCAAATAAACAAAAGGAAAAGGAAAAGAAAAAGAGCAGAACAACGAACTAAAGAACAACATAAAAGAGGATACAACACAATAACAAACAAAAGAAAAAAAAAAAAACAAGTAAAAAACAAAAAAAAACAATAAGACAGATGTCAAAGAGAGTAAAACCTGATCAATTTTATGGCCTACGAATGGAATCTTCTCGAGACATACAAATTGATCATTACTACCTTATTTTATTTTTCTTTTCTTTTTTATTTATTTTTCAAAAACATTGGGTTACCTCCCAATAAGCGTTTGGTTTAACGTCCTCAGCCCGACGTTGGCTCCATCATGGAAGGGTCCAATCTCCGTTGTGCTTCTCAGGGCTTGGATCCTTCTTCTAACCAGATACGGTCCATGCATATGGCTGGGCCTTGGATGTCAGCAATCATCCACCCAATAGCTATTTTGTGGATCTCTAAGTACTCGGACGCGTTTCTCTTCTTGTAGTGGTGCAAGGCCCATTTCTATTGTAACTAGCAAAGGATCTTTGTTACCCGAAAACACATGCCTCAAATAATCTGGAAGTAGCTTAAGCTCCAAGGTATGGCTTTCATCATAGAAGGAAGAAGTTTCTCATTAGATAAAGGCAATTCAATGTACGAAACATCATACCTGTTTGTGATTATAGCTATAGTCTCATCTAAGCATGCCATAGCTTCCTCCATTTCTTTGGACACTTGTATCAACCTTCTTGGTTCTTTGGAATTTTTTGTCCCTATGTGCTCACTAATAGCAATTTTCAATCCATCCTTATGAGTTAACTCAAAACATTATTGTGCTAAAAAATCAATAACATCCACTATAAAAACATAATGCAAGTCACTAGGGTACCTCATTGCCTCAAAAATATTGAAACAGATCACCTCGCCATCAAACTCCATGGTGAGAGTGCCATCATGAACATCAATCTTGGTTTGGGCAGTCTTCAAAAATGGTCTCCATAAAAGAATCGATGTTGGATTAGGAGATGTCACATCCTCCATTTCAAGAACATAGAAGTCTGCTGGGAAAACCAATTGATTCACCTGCACTAGCACATCTTCCACAACTCCCTTGGGATATGCATTAGAACGATCAGCAAGTTGAATGGTAATACCAGTTTCCGCAAGGGGTCCAAGATTCAAAGAAGCATAAATAGAATATGGCATGACATTAATAGATACTCCTAAATCTAACATAGCTCTTTCAAACTTGGTATTACCAATGGTGCATGGAATGGTAAACGTACTTGGATCTTTGCACTTTGGAGGAATTTTTCTTTGTAGTATAGCTGAAACATTTTCCCCCACACTTACTTTCTCATTTCCTTTTAACTTTCTCTTATTGGTGCATAACTCCTTGAGAAATTTTGCATAACGAGGTACTTGCTTGATAGCATCCAGAAGTGGTATATTTACCTCGATCTTGCGAAAAGTTTTCAGGATTTCCTGTTCTTGTTTCTCCTTCTTTGATTTTGTAAATCTGCTCGGAAAAGGTGGGGGAGTAACATATGAAAGAATATGAGTTTTAGGATTTACCTTAGAAGATGATGTTTTATTCATGGTGGAAGTGGTGTCATCCCCTTCATCAGTTTGTGATTTCTTTGGCAGATTTTGGATACTTGCCCCAGTTTCCATTTGCTCTCCACTTCAAATTTGCTCTCCACTTTGCAAAGTTATCGCACAAGCATTCTCTCTTAGATTGATCACTGTTTGAGAAGATAATTTTTCTAAGCATTGGCCCTCGAATTTGCTCATGCTAGTAGCCAATTGTCCTATTTGATTTGCGAGGTTTTGGATACTTGCCCCAGTTTCCTGCTGAAATTGCATTATGTTAGTGGTAAGTGCATTAACAATATCCTGGAGAGACATACTTGAGTTTTGTGAAGCTGGTTGTGGTGCTGGATGTGGCATTGGTGGGGGTTGCATTTAAAATGGTTGCTGCACTCTAGGTTGATTGAAACCTTGTGGCCAATTTGGTATGCCATTTGGGGCGATTGGTTGATGATTCTCGTAACTAAATTTGGGTTGATCTATCCATCTGGCATTATAAGTATTAGAGAAGAAGTCATACCATTGCCTTGATTGTCCTGAAAATCCACCCATGGCATCGGCTTGTTCCATATCTTCTTCTTGTAAAGTTGGATACATGTCCATTGGATGCTCCATGGTAGAATATACTCCACATGCATAAGATTTCTGCATATGTCCTACAGCCATGTTTTCCATAAGAGAGGTTAGCTCAGAAAGTTGTTGTTCAATGTTCGGAGTGCTTACCTCATTTACTCTCCATGGCTAGTTGTGCCGCCAAATCCGAGACTGATATGAATTGTTGGAAGTTTACTACAATGTCGCCTGACACATCCGAAAAAGGATGTTCTCCCAGTATAGAGTGCTAGAAGTAATAAACCCGGTGAGTCCTGGGGGTCGATCCACGAGGAGGGGATTTAGCGTTACAAATATAAGTTAGCAAATATGATATGAATAATTGAAAGAAATGATAAGATAATCTCAACAAATATGTAAAGATGGTAGGTGGTATTACCGACCATTCAATATAAAACAAAAGACAAAAGGAGGTAAAACCATACATGGAAATAGGTGGTATAACCAACCATAGTAAATTAAAGAATAATTTCATAAGGTGGTAGAACCTACCATAGTAAATAAAATAAAAAGTTCATAAACAATAGAATAATTAAAATACAAGAGGAACTAACACAATAATAATGAAAGCTAAGGTTAGGGGATCCGCCCGTGATATTTCGAATAAGGATAATAAGGCCCATTTTAAGTTTATTATGAATATATTTGTTCATACCAACAGTTATACACTTCTTGTAACATGGGTTCAAAGCATCCAATGTGCCACTCTCATATGTCTAAACAAATCAGGTTCATACTAGATTCGTGTCGGTAAGGTAAGAACAATACATCATCTAGAAAAGGATCCAAGCATTTGATTGTGCCAACATTGTCGACAAGGATCAAGGACCTCCACTTTACGAGTGGTGCAAGAGTGATAGAAAATTAAATATAAATCATTGAATAAACATTATAAGATAAAGATTATTAAGCACATATTAAGGGTTAGAGAATCCTTATTCTCATATCAAGGGTTTCACCCTTTCACCTTAGCAAAAGAGAAATTAGCAGAACATTATAATAGAAAGAAAATAAAATGCAAGAAAAAAAGGAAATTCATTAATAACATAAACACAAAAAAAACACAATACAAGATCCTAGCCAAAGCCAAAATGTTCCAGCCAAGGCCAAGATGCCCTAATGGGTCACAAGGCACCTCTATTTATAGATACATCCAGGGCAAACTTGTCAAATTACAAGGGCATAATTGTCAAATATTAGTTGTAAATATCTTTGACAATTGGGATCATTAGGCACCGACTTTGACCATCAATTTTGACACTGAAATGTTGAGAATTTTAATCACATGTCTCATGAAAGTTGTAGATATTTCTCTCAGCTTTCTAGAACATATTGATTTGCACAATTTAGATACGTATTTGGAGAGATACGGTCAAATACTGAGGGCCATGTCCGACTGGGGCTGAGACTGTGATGGGTCACTCAGGTACCCCAATTTTGGTCCACTAAGAGCCCGAATTGATGATACTTGTGGAAATGCAATCTGTAGACAATTAATTCATATTTCCAAAAAACCTTAAGAATGGCACCATCTGATCTATAAATAGAGAGTTATGCCCATTTTACCGAACCTGTAACAAAACCAAAATTAAGAGAAATTAATTCCAAAGATGCAAATGCTACAAATATGCTTAAGTTAAGGAATTTAATGACACCATTAATGCAATATGATGAACTAAACTCTTATTAAACATGCATATTTAAGTGTTCATCACACCCCCCAACTCGCTTATTGCTAGTCCCTAGCAATTAAAGCGTTATTATTTAGAAGTGATTTATAGAATTTTACATCCAAGGTGGTCATTATTGCACTCTCCTTGATTTTATCCAAATAAACAAACTCTCAACTGATTCTTTTTTTTAAATGACTCATGTACCCTTCAGTCAAGATATCCACAAACCTTCTTATGTACTCAGTTGACACATGACTATGGGGCTTATTAGAAATAAGCCATATCGGTTCTAGTATTTGTTAAGGCTAACAACCTTAAGGTAGGGGATATTCATTCATTTTATACATTTTTTTCTTTTTTTTTTTTTTGAAAGAATGCATCTTTAACCCATGTAGCGAGCCTTAGGCTAATGACTCCCAGACCAGTGGGCCTTAGGGCACTAGGTGTTAAGACACCCCTACGAGCTTAACGACTCGGGTTGCGGATGCTTTATTTTTACTTAGAACTTGTGGATAGTGCAATGTTCTATCCCATTAAGCTTTCTCCTTAATCCATGTAGCGAGCTTTGGGCCAATAGCTCCCAAACCAGTTGGTCTTAGGGTATTAGGTGTTGAGGCACCCCTCGGGCTTAATTGCTCGAATTAAGGAGGCTACGAGACCAAACTTATCCACAATTGCTTTCTCTTTTTTTTTTTCACTTTTTTTTCTTTTTTTTTTAAAACTTTCCCTTTCCTTTGTGTTGTTATCCTAAACAAAAAAAAAGAACTCAAATATTACAACATTTCATTCGCCACCCACAATCATGCATTCAAGGTAGGTGTGCTGTGTGAAGAAAGATCATAGTACGCTTTAATGAGCCATGAGACACAGTTTATTAAATGATAAGGTTGTGAGAGTTCATAGATTTGAATAATTAAAAGTGAAATGAATAAGACTTCCTTGTTATAAAATTCAAAAATCAAGACTAAATAATATCAAGTTAGCTAAAATGAGTTCACAAGATCAAAATAAAATGACAAATTGGTTAGAATGGGTTTTAAGAGTTCAAACTGACCCTCCCTACTCTGCCATTCCTGACCCAGAATGCGTCTCAAGAGGATTTGAACTCCTTACACCGCACTCTGAATCTAATTACTAACTCGCTTTTTTTTTTTGCAAGAAAAAATAAAATTTCAAGACACACTTATGTCTACTATCCTTCCCCCCCAACCAAATGAAACATTGTCCTCAATGTTAAAATGTAGAGAGATAAAGTATAGGAGACATTACCTGAAGCTTCTGTTATTCAAGAGAGATGACCTGAAAGACTCATAAAATAACATGCTAAAAATAAAATAAAAGACAAAAAAATTACAAACGGAGATTCAAATCCAATTTGCACTTTTTGTTTTGCCCTCCTGCCAATTAATTTGAGTACTAGCTGGGTCAGGTTCATACTCAACTTCTTGTAATTTGTCAAGTAACTCACCAGCAGAAGTGGCAGAAACAAGGATCTTTCTCGCCCAATGTGGGATAAAATTTTGTTCTACAGCTGCATCAACAAAACCTATTAAAGGATCAAAGAAATTGTTAACATTCAACAAACCTATGGGTTTTTGATGGAGATTCAGTTGGGCCCAAGAGGCAATTTGAAAAATTTCTTTAAGAGTGCCAAAGCCACCTGGTAAAGCAATAAAGGCATCTAAATTGATGAGCATATGTGCCATGCGTTCATGCATAGAGGAGACCTGTAACTCCTTCCAACCGTTTTTCCAACAATGCTTTCTACAGCCAAAGCTTTAGGAATAACTCCTAACACTTGACTGCCTCCTACATGTGCATCTGTTGATACGCAACCCATTAACCCGAGGCTACCTCCCCCATAAACCACATGAATCTTTCTTTCAGCCAGTAACCTACCAAGATAATTCGTTACTTCTACGAACTCTTCACTTTTACCTGGTCGAGATCCACAGAATACACATATCCTTTGGATTCGACGTTTTGAAGTTCCCTCCATGTCTATGTAACTCTCTAACTATGTGTGAAGAAGAGAACAGGACATGTGGTATTTATGGAGTGCAAAAGGTATGCTAATGATGATATCTATCTAGGTAGCTCGATTGTTTGTTGAAAAAGTTGACAATAATGCCCAAAAATTCAAAAGATGATGAAATACGACACCATAAGTCAAACAAAACATACAAATTCAAAAAAAGACAGCAATGAGGTATTAAAATTCAAAAATGATGGCACGCATGCATATGTACAGGTAGTTGTGACTGTGGCTCACATCTTCCTCTGGTTTTACGTCCAGAAACGGCTTAAACACCTTCTATGAGTTGGGGATATGCTTCCCATCCAGTTGTCTTATAAACTGGCAAACAGGATCGTTTTGAGTCAGATTCCCAAGACTATAGCGTTCCTGCTCATCTCGAAATTGTGTCCACAAATTAAAAATTTCATGCTACACAAGTCCACAAGAATGCGTCTCAAGAGTCGTTCGGATATCATCCAAAGACTCCTTACTCAGTCCATTCTTGATGAACTGTAATTTATCCTCTCGATTGTTAGACAAATATCCCAAGGAGCGGCAACGCTGGTTACAAGTCCATCTTGCACATCTGGGACAAACTTGTAACCTTTTCGCTTTTCGCTTTTTGGCATAAGAGCTTTTTCCCAAACCTGGCATATGGGAAACAAGATTATCTGAAAACTCACAAGAGAATCGAACCTTGGCTTCAATTAACCATCTTAAATCAGCAGGAATACCGTTACGCATCAACAACCTTAGTCTTTCTGCACGAGCTTTATAAATTTTAAGCAAATCATTTTGAGGAAGAGAGGGAAAATGTTTGTGCAATTTAGAGAGAATGGTATCCATGTGAAGAAAATGAGAGAGAAGAAAAGAAAATGGATGCAAGCAACAGTTTTTAGGGAACTGAAAAACCAACTTTAATAGTCACGGAGTACCGTATCCGCCACTTGACTGGGAAAAATCAATCCTTAAAAAAGATCGACTAAAGCAATGGACTCTTCATTTTGGTCAAAATTTTCAAAGAATGGTTTTAACCGTTGTCCATTAACTTTAAACACATTACCATTCTTTGGGTTCTCAATTTCAACTGCTCCATAAGGGAAAACATTTTTAACAATAAAAGGCCCAGTCCAACGAGACCGAAGTTTACCAGGAAACAAATGCAATCTTGAATCATACAAAAGAACTTTTTGTGAAGGTTCAAAAGATTTTCTAACAATAAATTTGTCATGAACAACCTTCATTTTTTCTTTGTAAATTTTAGAATTTTCGTAAGCCTCATTTCTGATTTCTTCAAGTTCACTCAGTTGGAGTTTTCGTAACTTGCAAGCATCATTCAAGTTTGTGTTAAATGTTTTAATGGCCCAATAAGCTTTATGCTCAATTTCCACAGGTAAGTGACAAGGTTTTCCATAAACTAGTCTCTAAGGAGACATTCCCAATGATGTTTTAAAAGCAGTTCGGTAAGCCCAAAGTGCATCACTAAGTCTTAAAGACCAATCTTTACGATTTGGGTTAACCATTTTTTCTAGGATCTGTTTTATCTCCCTATTAGCTAATTCAACTTGTCCACTTGTTTGTGGGTGATAAGGTGTAGAAATTTTATGGGTTATTCCATATTTCTTCATTAAAGTTTCAAATGGTTTGTTACAAAAATGTGTACCCCCATCACTAATACTGGCTCGAGGAATTCCAAATCTACTTAAGATATTCTCCTTCAAGAATTTGACAACTGTTTTGTGATCATTGTTTCGACATGGAATTGCCTCGACCCATTTTGAAACATAGTCCACTGCAACAAGGATATACACAAAACCAAATGACTGTGGAAAGGGTCCCATAAAATCAATACCCCAACAGTCAAAGATTTCAATGACAAGAATGGGATTCAATGGCATCATGTTTCTTTTTGAAATAGATCCCAATTTTTGACAATTTTCACACGTTTTGCAAATTGCATGTGCATCTTTAAATAAGGTGGGCCAATAAAATCCACATTGTAAGATCTTAACAGCTATTTTTCTAGATGAAAAATGTCCTCCACATGCTTCAGAATGACAAAAGTTAATGACACTACTTACCTCTTTGTCGGGTATGCATCTTCTCATTATTTGGTCTGGACAATATTTGAACAGATATGGGTCATCCCAGTAAAAATTTTTCACCTCGGTTAAAATTTTTCTTTTGTCTTGAGCATTCCAATGAGGTGGCATTTTCCCTGTCGCAAGAAAATTTACAATGTTAGCAAACCAAGGTACAGTAGCAACAGAAAATAAAAAATCATCAGGAAAGGAATCATTGATAGGTGAAGTTTCAATTAATGTCTCTGTCGTTAGTCTTGAAAGATGATCAGCAACGACATTTTCGGCTCCTTTCTTATCCTTTATTGTGATGTTGAATTCTTGGAGCAATAAGATCCACCGTATCAATCTAGGTTTTGCATCCTGTTTAGTCATTAAATATCTCACAGCTGCATGGTCAGTGTAAACAATTGTTGGAGAGCCAATTAAATAAGATCGAAATTTGTCCAATGCAAATACTACTGCAAGTAGTTCTTTCTCAGTTGTTGTGTAATTCATTTGTGCATCATTTAAAGTCCTACTTGCATAGTATATTACATAAGGCTTACCTTCTTTTCTTTGTCCTAAGACAGCACCAACGGCATAGTCACTTGCATCACACATCAATTCAAAAGGCAAGGACCAATCAGGAGATTGCATAATTGGAGCAGTTGTTAAAAGTCCAATTAGTGTATCAAAGGCATTTTGACATTCTTGAGTCCATTCAAAGGAAGTATCTTTTATTAAGAGGTTACAAAGAGGTTTAGATATAGCACTGAAATTTCTTATGAACCTCCTATAAAATCCAGCATGCCCTAAGAATGAACGAACCTCTTTAAACTGTTTTTGGTGGAGGCAAATGGGAAATTAATTCCACTTTTGCTTTGTCCACTTCAATTCCTTTAGAAGACACCACATGACCTAAAACAATTCCCGAAGTGACCATATAATGACATTTTTCCCAATTCAAAATAAGACCTTTTTCTACACACCTTTTTAGGACTTTTTCTAAATTTTCAAGACAATTATCAAAAGAGTTTCCAAAGACAGTTAAATCATTCATGAAAACTTCTAAACAATGTTCAACCATGTCACTGAAAATGCTTAGCATGCATCTTTGAAAAGTAGCTGGAGCATTACAAAGTCCAAAAGGCATTCTCCTAAATGCAAAAGTGCCAAATGGGCACGTGAATGTGGTCTTTTCTTAGTCTTCGAGTGCAATGAGAATTTGATAATAGCCTGAGTATCCATCAAGAAAGCAGTAGTAGGGGTGTCCTGCTACTCTTTCAAGAATTTGGTCAAGGAAAGGTAAGGGAAAATGGTCTTTTCTAGTGACAGCATTTAATTTTCTATAATCAATGCACATCCTCCAACTAGACGAGACACGAGTTAGCAATAATTCCCCCTTTTCATTTTTAACAACTGTAATGCCAGATTTTTTAGGTGCTACTTGTGTAGGGCTTACCCATTTACTATCAGAAATAGGATAGATAATTCCCACATCAAGTAGTTTGAGAACTTCAGCCCTAATGACCTCTTTCATGTGTGGAGTTAATCTCCTTTGAGGTTGTTGAGATGTTTTGGCATTTTCCTCTAAATGTATTCTATGTGTGCAAATTAAAGGGTTAATGCCTTTTATATCTTTTAAAGTCCACCCAATTGCATTTTTATGCCTTTAAAGCACTTCTATCAACTTACCTTGTTGCTCGCATGTGAGGGATGAAGAAATTACCACCGGATATGTCTGATTCTCCCCAAGATATGCATATTTTAGTCCTTCAGGTAAGGGCTTCAATTCTAACTTAGGAGCTTCCTCTTCCTTGCTTTCATTCATTTGTCCCAATTCTTCAAATCTTGATTTTGAGCCTTTTTCCAATACCTGTGCACAATCCAGTAAGGAACACATATTAGAAAGATCATGTTCTAGTTCCATACTTGATTCTAACGAATTTACTAAACAAGTTTCCAAAGGGTAAGAAGAACTCCCTTTTTGGATGTGATCTTCCACAATAGATTCATTACATTTGCCTCATCATTTCATCTCTTCTTCATTTGGCTTTTTTGCACATATTGAAAACATTAATCTTCCAAATGTCAGGTTCCCAAATGATAGCTTCATGACTCCATTCCTGCAATTAATCAAAGCATTAGAAGTAGCTAGAAATGGACGCCCTAAAATAACAAGAATTGAATTGCTTACTTCTACTGGTTGTGTGTCCAAGACGATAAAATCCACTGGGTAAATGAATTTATCGACTTGAACTAACACATCTTCCTACTATTCCCTCTTGGTCTACTTTAATTGATCTATCATGCAAGCAAAACGAGTCACAGAAGTTGGTTTTAAACTTCACCTAGATTGAGTTTTTGAAAAACTGAGTATGGAAGCAAATTCACACTAGCACCAAGATCAAGTAAAGCTTGTTCAATTTTATGGTCTCCAATAACACATGAAATTGTAGGACAACCTGGATCCTTATATTTCACTGTATTATTATTTTGAAGAATAGCACTTACTTGCTCAGCTAGAAAGGCCTTCTTTTTCACATTCAGTTTTCTTTTCACAGTGCACAAGTCTTTCAAAAATTTTGCATAAGAAGGTACCTGTTTGATCACATCAAGCAAGGGAATGTTGACCTTTACCTGTTTGAAAATTTCAAAGATTTCAGAATTGTGAGTTGGCTTCTTTTGTGTGGCTAATGCTTGAGGAAATGGAGGCACAGATGAGGATATGATTTCCTCTTCGCTAGGTGTTGGTTTAGCAACCTCTTCCTGCCCTTTAGAGATCGATTCTTCTTCTTTCTCACAAGGGTCAGGAAAGTGTTTTTCAACAATCTTACCATTGCGAAGGGTCATGACTGACTTGGCTTGGTCAAAGTAATGGTTACTTGAATTTCCTGCATTTGAGTTAGATTGATCTTTGGGGTTTTGCAATGTTTGAGAAGGAAATTTTCCTTCTCTTGGATGCTAAATGTAGATGCAAATTTTGCAAGAGTTTCTGACAAATTTGCTAATGTTTGAGCAGTTTGACTATTGAAAGTCTCTTGCTTTGTAATGAATGAATGCAATGTTTCTTCCAAGTCATTCCTAGGAGGAGGAGCATATGCATGATCATGAGAATTTTGAAAATTTTGTCGTGTTTGAAAAGGGACTTGTGAAGATTGTGCATGATTGTCATTTTTCCAGCTGAAATTTGGATGATTTCTCCAACCAGGATTGTAGGTTTGTGAATATGGATTGTGATTTGGCCTTTTGAAAGTGTTCAAGGCATTGGCTTCTTCATGGAGACATTCCCTAAAGGCAGGCAAAGTTGGGCAATCATCAGTAGAATGGTCATTGTCATCACAAATGTTACAGACATTTTCTTGAATAGATTTCAATTGACCACTCTTTTTCATCTCTAAAGCATCGACTTTTCTAGCTAGGGATGCGAATTTGGCTTGAAGGTCATGGTCTTCCCTAAGGTTGTAAATACCTCTATTGAATGTCGAGGTTTGGGCCTTGCTTGGTACCTCATAGGTGCCAGCAGTGTCCCAATTTTGTGCCTTTTCTACCAAGGAATCTAGGAAGTCAAGTGCTTCCTCCAGGGTCTTTTTCTTAAATTCTCCATTACACATTAATTCCACTAGTTGCCTATCTTGAGGTGTTAACCCTTCATAGAATGTGCAACTATTCTCCAAGTTTCAAACCCATGGTGAGGACAGGTATTAAGTAGTTCCTTATACCTATCCCAACATTGGTAAAGGGTTTCTACTTGTTTTTGAGAGAAATCAGAAATTTGTCTTTTAAGAGAATTTGTTCTATGGGTAGGAAAAAATTTTTTCAAAATTGTTGTTTCATCTCATCCCATGAACTGATGGAATTCGACCTCAAATTTTGTAGCCATGTTCTAGCTTTATCTTTTAAAGAAAAGGAAAAAGCTTTAATCTAATGGTGTTTATGCTACAATTTGGGTCAGTGTAGGAGCTCCAATACCTCTTCAAAGAGTTTCAAATGCGAATAGTGGTTCTCATGTTCAAGCATGAAAGTGGGTAAAGGTCGAACAAAACTTGGTTTGAAATTGAAATGGATTGAATCTGGAGGAGAAACTACACAAGAATGGTGCACTAGTCCTTACCGGATTCATGTAGTCTTTGAGGTTCTCTTCGTTGGTTTGATCATTATTGTTGCGAAACCAGGGGGTTGGTGGGGGACGTTGTCCCCTTCATCCGTGAATATTTCTTCATGATTGTTGGCCATGGTTTCTAAGGAAGATGATGTTTTTCTAACAAGTCTACCACTAGATGTTCGTGACCAAATTTTCATGCAAGAAAGGAAGAAGAAAAGAGAGCAAAAGATGAAAACACAAAAATAAAAATTTAGATCTAAGATGAGAAAAGAGAACACTTACAATTTTGCACGCCAATTTTTACCTTCCCCGGCAACGGCGCCAAAAACTTGACAAATCCGAAAAAGGATTGTCCCCCAAGTATAGGAGCTGTCTCTTATACACATCTAGATGTGTATAAGAGACAGGACCGGGGTCGATCCACAAGGAAGGGAATTTAAGCGTTACAAATTATAAGATAAGCAAATGTGATATGGATGATTCAAAGAAATAACAAGAGGATATCAATAAATATGTAATATGGTAGGCGGTATTATCAACCATTCAAATATAAAACAAAAAGCAAGAGGAGGTAAAACCATCCATGGAAATAGGTGGTATAACCAACCATAGTAAATTAAAGAACAATTTCATAAGGTGGTAGAACCTACCATAGTAATAAAAAGTTCATAAACAATAGAAAAATTAAAATACAAGAGGAACTAACACAATAATAATGAAAGCTAAGGTTAGGGGATCCGCCCTTGATATTTCGAATAAGGATAATTAACCCATTTTAGTTATATGAATTATATTTGTTTCATTACCAATATTTATACCACTTCTTGTAAATGGGTTCAAGCATCCAATGTGCCAATCATTATATGTCTACAACAAATCAAGGTTCCTAACTAGTTCGGTTGGTAAGAAGAACCATACATCTAGAAAGACAAGCATTTGATGTGCCACGGATTGTCGACATGTTCAAGACCCCACTTACCTAGTGTGTCAGATTGAATTAAGAAATTAAATATAAATCATATTGAATAAACATTATAAGTTTAAGATTATTAAGCACATATTAAGGGTTAGAGAATCCTTATTCTCATATCAAGGGTTTCACCTTTCACCTTAGCAAAAGAGAAATTAGAAGAACATTATAATAGAAAGAAAATAAAATGCAAGAAAAAGGAAATTCATTAATAACATAAACACACAAAACACAATACAAGATCCTAGCCAAAGCCAAAATGTTCCAGCCAAGGCCAAGATGCCCTAATGGGTCACAAGGCACCTCTATTTATAGATACATCCAGGGGCAAACTTGTCAAATTACAAGGGCATAATTGTCAAATATTAGTTGTAAATATCTTTGACAATTGGGATCATTAGGCACCGACTTTGACCATCAATTTTGACATCGAAATGTTGTGAATTTTAATCACATGTCTTCATGAAAGTTGTAGATATTTCTCTCAGCTTTCTAGAACATATTGATTTGCACAATTTGGATACGTATTTTGAGAGATACGGTCCAAATACTGAGGCCTGGTCAGAATGGGCCGAGACTGTAGATTGGGTTCACTTTCAAGCCCAATTTTGGTCCACTAAGAGCCCGAATTTGATGATTCTTTTGAAATGCAATCTTGTAGAAAATTAAATCAGCTTTCCAAAAACATTAAGAATTGCACCATTCTGATCTATAATAGAGAGTTATGCCATTTTACCGAACCTGTAACAAAACCAAAATTAAGAGAAATTAATTCCAAAGATGCAAATGCTACAAATATGCTTAAGTTGAGGAATTTAATGACACCATTAATGCAATATGATGAACTAAACTCTTATTAAACATGCATATTTAAGTGTTCATCAGATATCCATTCATCACACCTTGGATTCACTTCAACTTCAATATTAGACCTATTTTAAGAGTCAAATCTGTGAGTTGGTCTCTGGTAAACAAGACTTGGTCCATTAAATTATGAAACCTTTTAGTTTATGACCTATATTATGATCGACCTGATCGTTGATTTCCACATGTATACTATATAGTTGCCACCATTAATTAAGCCGTACTGAAAGTCAGTACCTCGGAAGGGTGTATTGTTGGAACAGATTCTAATTAACGCTTGCTACAGAACCAGTCATCGATAGTAAAGAAGCTGATAAGTTTGTTTGATCATTTGTTTAAAGGCTGTTTACATGGTGGCCCTTGTCTCAATATTACAAAATTTTAGAAGAAAAGAAATGACAACGCTTAGCCCACTGGGGCTGATGAGTGAATGTATTAGTTTATACAGTACGTACATAGCCAGTGGAGACAAAAAACCTGGCCCAGTAATATCATTCCTAGTTGCTAAATCTAACAACCTGTTAAGTGACAACATTGCTGAGAATACAATTACTGCATGCAACAACTTCACAAAATACTTGCACCTCTGCACCATGTCATTGTGATGATGTAGCTTATCCAATTATTTGCTGCCATGTAGTACCACATGTCAACTGATTGGTTATAACAGTTAAATTTGTCTAAGAAACAGTAAAATCAGGGAGACAAATCAATATTGAAGATCTAAAAAAACCGATATTGTAGATTCTTTTTAACACATGAAAGACTTTGAATAGCTAGACATATGCCATCTCTGCAAGATGATACAATATGTTAGGTTCACCTAAGTATTTCTCATTGCATTCATATAAAATTAATTAACGAGGATTAACTGAAATAACAGCAAACTGAAGACACTATTCAATGTCCTGTCTTAACATGTAATTTAATGATTTGAGGAGAGCTTCAAAATTATAAGATTAACTGCTTCAAGAATTATACGTGTCTAGGCAAATCAAACAGTGGGACGCAATTAACCACTGCATAACACTTCCCTCCTCAATGCGAAGGTCTCTTGCTCTGCTATTCCAAAGGTGTAGCGCATAGCTCTCCCTGTTCAGTTCAGCCACCGTGTCTTCCACCCATTTTGATTCTTTCTCAGTCTTCGGTGTCCTAAAGTATCTGTTTACATGAAGCCAATGCATTGGATAAAAGACCTTGGTTGGCTGAAGTGTAATGTTATACCCAGGTGTGCCTTCGCTGTTCAGTCTCCTAATAACTCTGGAAAGCATGTAAGGACCATTATGCCCCCATTTGGTTCCATCAAAATTTCTGGAGAAGTCGTCAAGGAATTTGAATAAGATTGGATGTGCAATATCAAAGATTAAAAGTGCATTATTTACATGTTTCCATTGCTGGGTATTTTGATCTATGGTTTGCACTCCAACCGTGTTCCTCAATCCTTTAAAATTGTTTATAACTATGAAGTCTGTGTCTAAGTAAATTCCCCCATACTTGTATAACACAGCAAGCCTCATCAGATTAGAAAGATTGACGGATAACGAAACTATGCCCGGGTCCTTCTTTCCACTCTTTATATCATCAAGCCAAGATTCAGCCGGTGTGTTCTTCACTAAAAAGGGCAAGTCTGGTGTGACTGCGACAATTTTAAGCCCACGATCAAGTAGTGGTTTTAAGATTCTGTTTCCCCGTCTCGTGTCCAGAGATGTCGATAAAATCATTAAGCATGCTTCAGGATTGGCCTTCAGTAAAGTTTCTACTGCCAAGAAGTCTCTTGGTCCAAATTTACTTGCTGGAGAAAGCCAAATCATGAAGAACTGATTCGTACACTCTTTGTTAAAGAATTGCATAACTCGACCATGAAATTTTTGACCCAAGTCGTTAGATTTGAGAAGCTCAAATTGCGGCACTATTTTCCGGAACCATTCTATCCTTTCTAGTCTTGTGAAATTGGAAGGAGGAATAACGTCTGGAGCTTCATTTTCTTCTTCTTCATTCGCTGCTTGCTTTGGCATGCTATTTTCTTCGGTCTTTTGTTGCATAATTTGTGGTGGCATTGTGTTGGGAATGGACTGCGCTTGTCTATTCATTTTGAGAGTCTCTGGGACATAATAAACATTACAGGGACTTTGAAGTGCTTTGGAAAGTCTAGTAGTTGTAATGATTCCAGAATGAACAGAAAGATTAGAGATTTGAGTACTGGCAAAGATCAGAAATGCTATAATTGCTAATGTGATGAGAGTGGAGATGGCATTGCCAATAAGCCGGCAATTCACCATCTTGGGAGAAATTGTAATGCAAATGTACGCAAGTCACTATATATATATATGTGCCACAGGGTTGTATACGGTTGACCTTTAAACTGCAGAAGGATGAGTTCGCAAGGTTTCGATTACTTAAAAAAGAGAAAGCAATGAATCCGTTGCGTAAAATATGTAACTCTAACGACATATAGGTTGATTTTGCAAGTTATATGAATATATAGCGTTGGGAATAATTTAAAGATTTTTTTTTGACTGATTATATATTTTAATATTTTCGATTCACATTATGTATATACATGTTACAACATTTATTTTGTATGCAGGAAAAATGTGTCAAGTTTCATGTGTTTTACCTGGATTTATATATCGCCATTTTATCTTGGTTTTAGTTTTACCTTGCATGTAATTGCATAAATAAAATAAAAATATATAGTTAATTTGGGAAATTTTTAACGATTATTTGATTTTCATAACCCAAACGCTCAATAGATAGTTCATATATATATATACACACAGTAAGTTTTGCTGAACAGAAAAAAATTTTCATGACTTTTTCTGAATGTAAGTAATGTCATATTTTATATTTTAGTTTTACAATGTATTTGTAAAAATAGAATTTTACTTTGGGAAGGTATAGAGAATGTTAATTGATTTTCTAATCAAAACTCTGATTACGAACTCTATTGTCTCTATTCATTGTATATTCACGTTAAAAGTTTTTCTTAATATTAAAAGGTCACGTTTTATCAGTGTGTATATATATACACACAATACGATTACTTTTTGTTATAACATCAATAATAGTACTAGCTAAAAATATTATATAATCATCAGCATCACTGCATCACTAACCCTCACTACATATCTCTTATCTTTATACATATCAAAAAGTTTATTTATGGAACTTATATATAAACGTAATTTTATACAAATTTTAATTAAATTATTATTGATGACTCAGTTTTTAGACAAAGAAACATAATTATTATTCTTAGATGCTTCATGGTCAGAATGAGACCATCCCTTGATTTATGTAATTTTATCGTAAAGGATCGGCAATGTTCACTATCACATGTACAGACGACTACTCGACAAATAGCTTATATATACAGAGTGAATATCGTGTCCCATACTTTTCTTGGTTGGCTTGTTTGTAGTTTAAGCTTCAAGCATTAATTTCTTCTATTCTATTCTTAGTTGCATGCAATTCTCACGATGTGGCCTTCAATTTGACTAAAGAATTTAAATCTTATATGAGCTAGTGTACGCCGACATTCTCTCTCTCATATGCAAATCGACCGTCAGAAGTGAACTTTGTGGAAAATAATCAATTATTCAGATAGTTTATTGGAACTGTTGACTTTAGTGTGATATACGCTGGGGGTGAGAACTGTGAGAACGATAACTCGATCTTAAAACATAACTCGATTGTAAATCTTTGGGAAAATTGAGAAAATAGACAAATTTAGGGGACTTGTTTAAAAAATAGATATGTTCTGAATTATTTTCATTCCATAGATACTTTTATGTCTAAAAGACAAAAATACCCCTGTCATATAATAAATTCCCGAAACCTTTGTTATTTCATATCCTTAGGCCGAATTTGAAGAAAGACAAAGCAAAACAAAGAACAAAGAAACCAGTAACAGATTGAATTATATGGCTTAAAAATGGGTTATGCATGTGAGCTAAGGGTAGAGATAGTACCGTCTATGTGAAAAAATGCTGGAAATTGGCTGTCGGTGTGCAAAAATCTGTTTTCGCAGTCGAAGGTTGAAGAAGAGGGGTGTCTTCGAGTGTCGTCGAGTCTAGTCGAGAAGTCTCGTCGAGTGTCGAGAAGTTCTGTCGGACCGAATGTCGACAATTCGGATGGTGGTTTCGAGTGTCTAGGCATTGCGTCGATTCTAGGTTCGAGTGTCGCGGGTTCGAGTGCCATCGAGGGTCTTGTGGATTGTCGAAAATTCGTGTGTCGCGTGTCGAGAGTCGAGTGTCGGACGCGGGGAACCGACCTGTAGATGTCTCGAACCATGCATGTCAAGTGTTTCGAGAGTCGTGGAGACTATTTTGTCGAGCTTTCGAGTACGTGCGTCGAGTGACAAACTTGACGAGTGTTGGTTGCCAAAGATAGTCGAGTGTCGAGTGTATATGTCGAGTGTCGTCGAGCGTTTTGGCAGAACACTTGTTTTTTGGACTTTTGCAAGCAATTTCGTAATTATTTTTTGTCCACGGAACTTATATGACATGATATTGTCTCAATCATGCAAGAAATGGAAAGTTTACATATACTCATTGTATACAATGGTTGTTGGACCAGAAAACACGAGAAACATGTATGTTTTATCACAAAGACCCCCCCAGGTTTTGACTTAATTACATTCGGAAACACTGTTTGTTACTTTTCATCATACGGTAGCCCTGACTTTTTCGAAATTCATCATGGGCACCCCTTCCGTCAATTTTGCCGTTAAGTGACATCATACGGTACCCCTAACTTTCTTGCCAGATATTGTTGTGAATGTTCTGTGGTAGGTGTTCACATCCTTCCGAACATCATCCTCCTTTGAGAGGCTAAAAAGCTTCATAATCTCGGATGCCCTCTTTGGACCCCTCATCCTTGGGTTTTTAATGTCTGTCAACCCAGGTAGATCATTCTCATCCTTCTTAACTATAACCAAGTTCAATACAGATAGATCTTGACTAACAATGCATCCATGAACAGATTTCCTCCTGCGCTCTCCATTGCGCCTTCCATAACCTCTGAAGCAAGGGGAGATTGTTAGCCCTAAGGCTACATGATAATTTTGATGATAATAATACACATTGATTCATTGAGATTTACTAACATGTTTATTTATGTGCAAGAATAAGATTATTGAAATAATTGCAAAATCAAGATGAGGCTTATTAAAATGAATTGTTGAATCTAAGGAGAATACTACATGTTAAAGGCACCAAAGTTTAAGAACAAGGTTTGATTCAAGGAATGTGTCATATGAGCAATGTTCAATCAAGTGGTCATATATTTTTCTACAGATGTCGAAATGAAGTGATTCTTGACCCTTTAGAAAGTTTACTCAATTTATAACATTTCATATGTTTTAAAGAAATTTAAATTTCAAGTTTAAGGTTGTCCAAATTATCATGCAATTTGAAAGACAAACGGAAGCAGCTGACATGAGTACCGAATACTCTTTCGGACATATCTTGAGATAGAAATATCAAAATGACTTGATTCTTATGGCATTGGAAAAAGGACTTAATGGGACACATTTTATATGTTTTGAAGAAATTCAAATTTCAAATGGAAGGCCAACATAATTGACATGCAATTCGGTGGACTGACACGGAGAAGAAAAATCAACTCATATGAGTACCAAATGATATGTTGTCCATATCTTGAGCTAGAGATATCCAAATGACTTGATTTATGTGGCATTGGAAAGATGATTCAATGGATCACATTTTATATTCTTTGAAGAAATTTAAATTTCAAACGGAAGGCTGATATAATACACATGCAAGTCGATGGACTGACACATGGAAGAAAAATCAATTCACATGAGCGGTGAATGGTGTTTTGGCCATATCTTGAGCTAAAAATGTTCAAGTGACTTGGTTCTTGATGCGTTGGAAAGCTTATTCAAATATGAAGATCTTTTATGTTTTGCAGATTTTCAAATTTCAAACAGAACATTGAAAAAAGTGGCAGACAAGATTACGGTTTTTACGGTGGGCAGAAAATTTGGAGTTGGTGTCTTCACTTGATTAAGTTCATCCCATTTGCCTATAAAAGGAGCCCTTCTCCCATGCATTCAAACAGAGTAAGAGAGGCATCTATCAAGCAAAAAACAAGAGAAATATCAAGTTTAGAGAGCTTTTATACTCTTTATCTACTCTTTGAATAGAGTTGTACTTTTGTTGTAAAAATTTTTGTACAATGTGTATTTACAAGTTTTCGTACAACTATACATGATTAGCCCATTAAACAATGTCACTATACAATAATGTATATTTACAAGTTTTTGTACAACTATACATTGTAACCATGTGCTACTATAAAAAAATGTACTATACAATAATGTGTTAGCGTCCAGAAACTATAAACAAAACAAAAATGTGTAACTAAACATAATATATACAAAAAATAGGTGATCTCATGGTCCCAACATGCTCGGCTGCTACTCGACCTCCGCTGAATCAACGTCGTCATGGGCAATAGTGGTCATAACATCCCCAGACACATCATCAGCAGTCACGGTAGTGGCTGCAACATCAGCAGGCACTGCCGGTTGAGGCAACAGCCCTTGAGGCACAGGAGGTCTAGGCATCGTGATGGTCGGGGCGACCTCTTGTGCCTGTGGGTTTTCGCGACTAAGCCAAAGTTGTACCGCCATTCTCTCTCGGCATTCGTCGTCCGGGAATGCCTTAATCTCAGTTAGTGGAACGCCCCCCGCTAGGAACTCGATGTACTTCAAACAGTACATGCCGCATGCCCCTCCCCCAGGCTCCTGCTGTGGCACCTGCTCCACGTCCTCGATTCGCATAATGTCAAATGGGGTTGCGGGATAGTCAGGAGTACCGTAACCCTACATTGACACCATACGGGGTAGTATCTCAGCGAGGCACCGGACTGTCTGCATGACTATGTTTGCAGAAGTATGACCAATAGATGAGTCGTATATGGAAATGTGACGGCGATTCAATTGCACCTCAGCTGCCACCCAATGATCATCGGTGAGGTGAACTGGGAGATAGAGCTGAAAACGAATTGACAACATGGACATGGAAATCAATCACAACATTTTAAATAAGATAGCAAATACTAACTCAGTGAATATAAATGTTCTCACCCTGTCCACGTCGACCCATGGTGTTCCAGCGAGGGGCATCTGTCCCAGGACATACTGGACCATGTCCTCCTCACTCACCCAGCTAATGTCGTCTAGTTTCTTCGAGTATAGCTCCCACAACGACTTCATTTTCAACTGCAAGTTCATGAGTTTAGTTAGCGCATTGAAGGAATCATAAATTACAAGTGACAAAAGTGAAAGTACGTACCCAAAAAGTAGTGTCCAGGAAAGCGGACCTCTGTACACCAGGTCCGGTCATGGCGCGAGCTCTGCACCGTAGCAACCACAAGTAGCTGTCTATGTGCTGAAAACAATAATTGCTATCAATATTAAATCCAAATGTATATAGCAATATTCGACATCTGGAGATGGTATGAATCTACCTCAGCTTCAAGCCACTGTGATGGCTCGAGTAGCGTCTTGAAGAACTTACGATCTGCGCTG
>SNVD02009775.1:0-40832 GCA_013180625.2 Boswellia sacra
ACACAACAACTGAGAAAGAACTACTTGCAGTAGTATTTGAATTGGACAAATTTCGATCTTATTTAATTGGCTCTCCAACAATTGTTTACACTGACCATGCAGCTGTGAGATATTTAATGACTAAACAGGATGCAAAACCTCGATTGATACGGTGGATCTTATTGCTCCAAGAATTCAACATCACAATAAAGGATAAGAAAGGAGCCGAAAATGTCGTTGCTGATCATCTTTCAAGACTAACGACCGAGACATTAATTGAAAACTTACATATCAATGATCCTTTCCTGATTGAATTTTCTTTTCTAGTAGCTACTGTACCTTGGTTGCTAACATGTAATTTTCTTGCAGACAGGGAATATGCCCCCCTCATTGGAGATGCCTCAAGACAAAAGACATTTTAACCTGTAGGTAAAGAAAGTCTTTTTACTGGGATGATCCGTATCTTTTCAAATATTGTCCGGATCAAATAATAAGAAGATGTATACCCGACAATGAGGTAAGTAGTGTCATTAACTTTTGTCATTCCGAAGCATGTGGAGGACATTTTTCATCTAGAAAACAGCTGCCAAAATCTTGCAATGTGGATTTTATTGGCCCACCTTATTTAAAGATGCACATGCATTTTGCAAAACTTGTGAAAATTGTCAAAAATTGGGATCCATCTCAAAAAGAAACATGATGCCGTATTTGATCCCATTTCTTAATCGTTCGGGTGAAATCTTGACTGTTGGGGTATTGATTTTATGGGACCCTTTCCACCGTCATTTGGTTGTGTGTACATCCTTGTTGCAGTAGACTATGTTTCAAAATGGGTCGAGGCAATTCCATGTCGAAACAATGATCACAAAACAGTTGTCAAATTCTTGAAGGAGAATATCTTAAGTAGATTTGGAATTCCTCGAGCCATTATTAGTGATGGGGGTACACATTTTTGTAACAAAACATTTGAAACTTTAATGAAGAAATATGGAATAACCCATAAAATTTCTACACCTTATCACCCACAAACAAGTGGACAAGTTGAATTAGCTAATAGGGAGATAAAACAGATCTTAGAAAAAACGGTTAACCCAAATCGTAAAGATTGGCCTTTAAGACTTAATGATGCACTTTGGGCTTACCGAACTGCTTTAAAAACATCATTGGGAATGTCTCCTTATAGATTAGTTTATGGAAAACCTTGTCACTTGCCAGTGGAAATTGAACATAAAGTTATTGGGCCATTAGTAAAACATTAACACAAATTTGGATGATGCTTGCAAGTTACATAAACTCCAACTGAGTGAACTTGAAGAAGTTAGGAATGAGGCTTATGAAAATTCTAAAATCTACAAAGAAAAAAATGAAGGTTTTTCATAACAAATTCATTATTAGAAAATCTTTTGAACCTTCACAAAAAGTTTTTTTGTATGATTCAAGATTGCATTTGTTTCCTGATAAACTTCGGTGTCGTTGGACTAGGCCTTTCATTGTTAAAAGATTTTCATTTGTTTCCTAATAGAGCTGTTGAAATTGAGAACCAAAGAGTGGTAATGTTTTAAGTGAATGGGAAACGGTAAAAACATCTTGAAAATTTTGACCAAAAATTGAAGAGTCCATGCTTTTAGTCGATCTTTTGTAAGATGATTGTTCCGCGTCAAGTGGCGTGATACGGTACCTATCCGTGATATAAGCGGTTTTCAGTTCCCAAAAAATGTTGCTTGCAATCCAGATTTCTATTTCTTCTGTCATTTCTTATCACATCTGGATACTCCATCTTCTCTAAAATGCACACACATCTCCCTCTGCTCCTCAAAATGATTTGCTTTAAAATTATAAAGCTTCGGGCAGAAACTAGAAAGACTAAGGTTGTTGATGCGTCAAAGGGTATTCCTGATATGTTACAGATTGGTTAATTGAAGCAAAAGGTTCGAGGTTTCTCTTAGTGTGAGTTTAGATGAACTTGTTTCCAATATGCAAGGTTTGGAAAAAGCTCTTATGCCAAAATGCGAAAAAAAAGAGCGAAAAGGTTACAAGTTTGTCCCAAATGTGCAAGATGGACTTGTAAACAGCGTTGCCGCTCCTTGGGATATTTGTCTAACAATCGAGAGGATAAACTACAGTTCATCAAGAATGTACTGAGTAAGGAGTATTTGGATGATATCCGAACGACTCTTGAGACGCATTCTTGTGGACTTGTGCAGCGTGAAATTTTTAATTTGTGGACATAATTCCGAGATGAGCAGGAACGCTATAGTCTTGGGAATCTGACTCAAAACGATCCTGTTTGCCAGTTTATAAGAAAAATGGATGGGAAGCATATCCCCAACTCATAGAAGGTGTTTAAGCCGTTTCTGGACGTAAAACCAGAGGAAGATGTGAGCCACAGTCACAACTACCTGTACATATGCATGCGTGCCATCATTTTTGAATTTTAATATCTCATTGCTGTCATTTTTGAATTTGTATCTTTTGTTTGACTTATGGTGTCTTATTTCATCATCTTTTGACCTTTTTTTGCATTATTGTCAACTTTTTCAACAAACAATCGAGCTACCTAGATAGATATCATCATTAACATACCTTTTTGCACTCCATAAAGACCACATGTCTTGTTCTCTTCTTCACACATAGTTAGAGAGTCACATAGACATGGAGGGAACTTCAAAACGTCGAATCCAAAGGATATGTGTATTCTGTGGATCTCGAAGTAGCCAACTATCTTGGTAGGCTACTGGCTGAAAGAAAGATTCATGTGATTTATAGGGAGGTAGCCTTGGGTTAATGGGTTGTTGTCAACAGCTGCACATGTAGGAGGTAGTCAAGTTTTAGGAGTTATTCCTAAAGCTTTGGCCATAGAAAACATCGTTGGAGAAACGGTTGGGATGGAGTTACAGGTCTCCTCTATGCATGAACGCATGGCACATATGCTCATCAATTCAGAGGCCTTTATTGCTTTACCAGGTGGCTTTGGTACTTTTGAAGAAATTTTTCAAATTGCCTCTTGGGCCCAACTGAACCTCCATAAAAAACCCATAGGTTTTTTGAATGTCACAGAAATTCTTTGATCCTTTAATGAAGTTTTGTTGATGCAGCTGTGGCCCAAAATGTTTATATCCCATTCAGCGAGAGAAAATATCCTGTTCTGCCACTTGATGCTGCGTGAGTTACTTCACACAAATATACAAGGAAGTTAGAGTATGAAGACCTGACCGAGCCTGAGTTACGCAACACTCTAATTGGGCAGGAGGGCAAAACAAAAAGTGCAAATGGATCTTGAATCATACTGTCTTATAATTTTTTCTTGTCCTTTATTTTATTTATTTTAGCAGTATTTATGAGGTCTTTCAGGTCATCTTCTGAATAACAGAAGTCAGGTCAATGTCTCCTATTTTATCTCTCTACATTTAAACATTGAGAACCAAATTTTCATTGAGTTGGGGGGGGAAGGATAGTAGGACATAAGTGTGTCTTGAATTTTCTTTTTTCTTGCAAAAAAACAAAAAAAGCGAGTTAGTAATTATATTCAGAGTGCAGTGTAAGGAGTTCAAATCCTCTTGAGACGCATTCTAGGTCAGGAATGGCAGAGTAGAGAGGGCCAGTTTGAACTCTTGGAACCCATTCTAACCAATTTGTCATTTTATTTTGATCTTGTGAACTCATTTTAGCTAACTTGATATTATTTAGTCTTGATTTTTGAATTTTTTAACAAGGAGGTCTTATTCATTTCACTTTGAATTATTCAAATCTATGAACTCTCACAACCTTATATTAATAAATGTGGCTTATGTGCTCATTAGCAACGTATCATGAATCTTCTTCCACACACAACAACATACCTTGATGTTGATGTGTGGTGGCGAAAGGAAATATTGCACAATATTTGAGTTCTTTTGTTTTGTTTAGGATAACAACAAAAGGAAGGGGAAAGTTTTAAAAAAAATGAAAAAAATGAAAAATGAAAAGAAAAAAAAAAGAAAAAAGAGAGAAAGCAATGGTGGATAAGTTTGGTCTTGTAGCCTCCTTAATTCGAGCAATTAAGCCCGAGGGGTGCCTCAACACCTAATACCCTAAGAACAACTGGTTTGGGAGCTATTGGCCCAAAGCTCGCTACATGGATTAAGGAGAAAGCTTAATGGGATTGAACATTGCACTATCCACAAGTTTCTAAGCAAAAATAAAAGCATCGGCAACCCGAGTCGTTAAGCTCGTAGGGGTGTCTTAACACCTAATGCCCTAAGGCCAACTGGTCTGGGAGTCATTAGCCTAAGGCTCGCTACATGGGTTAAAGATGCATTCTTTCAAAAAAAAAAAAGAGAGAAAAAAAAAGAAAAAAAATGTATAAAATGAATGAATATCCCCTACCTAAGGTTGTTAGCCTTAACAAATACTAGAAACGATATGACTTATTTCTAATAAGCCTTCATAGCATGTGTTCAACTGAGCACAAAAGAAGGTTTGTGGATATCTTGACTGAAGGGTACATGAGTCATTTAAAAAAAAAATCAGTTGAGAGTTTGTTTATTTGGATACAATCAAGGAGAGTGCAATAATGACCACCTTGGATGTAAAATTCTATAAATCACTTCTAAATAATAACGCTTTAATTGCTAGGGACTAGCAATAAGCTAGTTGGGGGGTGTGATGAACACTTAAATATGCATGTTTAATAAGAGTTTAGTTCATCATATTGCATTAATAGTGTCATTAAATTCCTCAACTTAAGCATATTTGTAGCATTTGCATCTTTGGAATTAATTTCTCTTAATTTTGGTTTTGTTACAGGTTCGGTAAAATGGGCATAACTCTCTATTTATAGATCAAAATGGTGCAATTCTTAATGTTTTGGAAATCTGATTTAATTGTCTACAAGATTGCATTTCACAAGCATCATCAAATTCGGGCTCTTAGTGGACCAAAATTGGGCTTGAAGTGAACCCATCTACAGTCTCGGCCCAGTCTGACCAGGCCTCAGTATTTGGACCGTATCTCTCAAAATACGTATCCAAATTGTGCAAATCAATATGTTCTAGAAAGCTGAGAGAAATATCTACAACTTTCATGAAGACATGTGATTAAAATTCACAACATTTAATGTCAAAATTGATGGTCAAAATCGGTGCCTAATGATCCCAATTGTCAAAGATATTTACAACTAATATTTGACAATTATGCCCTTGTAATTTGACAAGTTTGCCCCTGGATGTATCTATAAATAGAGGTGCCTTGTGACCCATTAGGGCATCTTGGCCTTGGCTGGAACATTTTGGCTTTGGCTAGGATCTTGTATTGTGTTTTGTGTGTTTATGTTATTAATGAATTTCTTTTTCTTACATTTTATTTTCTTTCTATTATAATGTTCTTCTAATTTCTCTTTTGCTAAGGTGAAAGGGTGAAACCCTTGATATGAGAATAAGGATTCTCTAACCCTTAATATGTGCTTAATAATCTTAATCTTATAATGTTTATTCAATATGATTTATATTTAATTTCTTAATCAATTTTGACACCACTCATAAGGTGGAGGTCTTGATCCATTGTCGACAATCCTTGGCACATCAAATGCTTGGATCCTTTCTAGATGATGTATGGTTCTTCCTTACCGACACGAATCTAGTTAGGAACCTTGATTTGTTGTAGACATATGGTGATTGGCACATTGGATACTTGAACCCATTTGCAAGAAGTGGTATAAATATTGGTAATGAAACAAATATAATTCATATAACTAAAATGGGTTAATTATCCTTATTTGAAATATCAAGGGCGGATCCCCTAACCTTAGCCTTCATTATTATTGTGTTAATTCCTCTTGTATTTTAATTATTCTATTGTTTATGAACTTTTTATTTTATTTACTATGGTAGGTTCTACCACCTTATGAAATTGTTCTTTAATTTACTATGGTTGGTTATACCACCTATTTCCATGGATGGTTTTACCTCCTCTTGCTTTTTGTTTTATATTTGAATGGTCGGTAATACCACCTACCATCTTACATACTTGTTGATATTATCATGTCACCTCTTTGAATCATCCATATCACATTTGTTTAGCTTATAATTTGTAACGCTTAAATTCCCTTCCTCGTGGATCGACCCCGGTCTCACCGGGTTTTATTACTTCGACACTCCTATACTTGGGAGACAATCCTTTTTCAGATGTGTCACAACTCAAACCAATGATGGTAGGGCAGTGCTCAATTTCTTAAGGAATAACATCTTTACACAGTTTGGTAGTCCAAAGGCAATCATTAGTGATGAAGGCACGCATTTTTTGTAATAAGCAGTTTGTAGCACTATTAGCCAAATATGGAGTCAACAATAGGAAGGCCCTTGCCTATCATCCTCAAACAAATAGGCAAGCTGAAATTTCAAATAGAGAGGTAAAGATGAATCTTGAGAAGACTGTGGCAAATTCATGTAAGGATTGGGTTAGGAAGTTAGATGATGCTTTATGGGCTTATAGGACTACTTTCAAAACACCTATAGGCATGTCTCTTTATAGGTTAGTTTATGGAAAAGCATGTCATCTACTTGTTGACTTGGAACACCGTGCATATTGGGCCATGAAGACATTGAATATGGACTTGAAAAAGGCAGGAGAGAAAAGATTTTTGCAATTGAATGAGATGAATGAGTTCTATAATGAAGCTTATGAGAATGCCAAGATTTATAAGGAACGTAGTAAGGCATGACATGACAAACACATCATTCAGAAAGAATTATGACCTAGTCAACAAGTGCTTTTTTACAACTCTAGGTTAAGATTATTTTTTGAAAATCTTAAGTCAAGACGGTTAGGTCCTTTCACAGTCGTGCAAGTGTTTCCTTATGGACCTGTTGAAATTAGTCATCCAAAGAAAGGCACTTTAAAGTTAATGGGCAGAGATTGAAATTCTTTGCTTCATCTTTCTTTATCACTGTGGGTTCCTTTTTTTTCTTTATTTGACAACAACATAACCACCATCTTTCTTCATGAGCCTTAAGAGCGAAGAAAAAGTCCAGCTGAAGACTTTAAGTAAAACGCTATTTGGGAGGCAACCCATGAGTTTGAATATTTGCATTCCAATTTTATTGTGTTTTTGTAGTAGTTATTGTGTTTTTAACCAAAAAAAATTGATTTTATTTTTGTAGACCTCAAAGGAACTTGGGAGAAGAGAAATTTATAAGATCTACAACCTAGCCTGTTTGCATGTGAGTGCTCCAACCCAATATAGAGTGCACCTCAGTTCGAACTTTCAAGCCATGAGCTGCCCACCAAGCCAGCCCATTAGCGCTGCAATGCCTCTATGTATACTCTAGTGTTTCCATTGAAATTAGTCTAGATGTAATGATATAGTGAATCCTATTGATAACCACTAAAGCATTTCTTACAGGGTAGTCAGATACACATTGGGGACAATGTGTCTCCCATGTTTGAGGGAATCTTTTTAAAGCATTTTATTTTATTTGCTTAGCTTTTGATTTGTTTATTTTTTAATTATTTTTTTAATATTATTTATGAATATACCTTAGGGACACTCCTCTGGTAGGGCCTTGTGTCGTTATTACTAATTTGATTTAGTTTATTTTAATTAAGTTTTTTTTCTTTTTCAGTGTTTCTAATGGTCTTTCTATTTGTTGTTTTCTTTTACAAGAATTAACCATTTTGTGCTATGCTTTCATTGAACAAGAGCTTGAGGGTAAACTCAGAAGGAAGCAGAGATCACTACCAGAAGGGTTGAAGCATTCAGATCAAAGAGAAGAATGAACTCAACATTTCTCAGGTAATGTCTTTCTTCTTCTCTTTGTTATGGATACGAATAACATTCTACCATACCTTCGCAAACGTTTTCCTTTACTCCCTCAAAACGCTCAGGTACAAATCTATAAAGCACGACTTAATATACTTAAGATATTGATGATTAAGAAAATGCCTGTGGACATCTGCTGGTTAATTGAAGCTAGCATTAGGTTAGCCAGTAAGTTATAGGTGATTTTATAGCTTACATGCCTGGTCTAAGAAAGAGCACTCTCACCAAAAAGTGACATACTAAAAGATTAGAAGTCTATCATAGGTGTGCTAGATGGACTTGTAGCTAGTGTTACCGTTCTCTAAGATTTGTGTCTAGAAATAGGGAAGATAAACTACAAATCATCAAGGATGGCTCTTGAGAGTCATTCTTATTGAATAGTGCGGTAAGGAAGTTATGGACATAGTTCCAAAAGGAACATCAACAATATAGTCTAGGGAATCTGACTTTAAACAACCCTATTTGCTACTTTATAAGAAAACTAGATGGGAAGCAAATCCCTGACTCATAGAAGGTGTTAAAGCCCTCATTGATCGTAAAACTAGAGGAAGATGTGAGTCATAGTCATAACTACTTGTATATGATCTTTAGTGCTATCGTTTTTAATTTTTTTTTGTTTGATCTATTAGTGTGTTATTATTGTTGAGTTTTTAGTCTTTTTGTTATTGTTGATTTGTTTTTATCTAATTGTTACTTTTTAACAAATCACACGACTACCGATAAAGCAAAAGTGGGAGACAAGTATGGGGACAATATGTTGTATTAATTAACCTTCCACCAACAAGCATATCTCTTTATTTTAATTTAGAGTGGAATTGATAATGGTGCATCGAATTGTCCCCGTCGAAAATATGTCCCTACATTTTAAAGAGTGGTCAGCATGCATTAACACATATTTGAAAGGTGGTTAGGAGACATTAATTATTTGTTGTTTAACTCCAACCTAAAAAAAAGCATAACCTCTATAATTTAAGCATTTTAATAATCATATCTTTCAATAACCATAAGTACAACACCCTTTGAGATTAATTTTTAAACTCATAGTTAGAGTAAGTGTAGAAATGGAGAGTGAACGAGGTCATTGATTTTAAAGTATTTGTATATTTTGTATATCGTATCCTGGTAAAAATAAAGAGTTTCTAGAAGCAACTAACAATCTTGGTAAGTTTAAGCTGAGAGAAACATTCATTTAGTGTATGGAGGGGGTAGCCTGGGATTAATAAGGTGCATATCTATAGTTGCGCATTTAGGTGGAAGTGGGGTTTTTAGTATTATCCCCAGGCCTTTAGCTGTAGGAAACATTTGTGGAAAGACAGTTGGGAAAGAAATACAGGTATCATTTATGCATGAAAGCATTGCTAGAATGATTTTTCACTCTTATGCATTCATAGTTTTGCCAGTTTTGGTACTTTAGAAGAACTTTCTCAAGTTGCCTCCTAGGCCCAGCTAAACTTACACCAAAAACCCATTGGTTTGTTAAATGTTAATGATTTCTTTCATGGTTTGTTTTCTTTTCTTGATCAAGCTGTGGAATAGGAATTTTTATCTGTGTCAGGGTAGAAAGTCCTGGTCACTGCTTTAACTACCAAGGATCTAATCAACAAATTGGAAGCATTCATTTTTGAACTCAACTTAGTAGCAGCTCAAATAAAGTGGTTTGAAAAAAGTGATCAGAAGCGTGAACTGGATTTGACACTCTGTCTGTAGTTAGTAACCCTAGTTTGAATCCTTCTATTTTTATTTCTACTTTTTATTGTGTTCATGAAAGTTCTTTTCTTTTTGTTCCTTTTCACTAGATATCGAATAGGTTAATCTGTTAGAGTGGCATGGTAAAGAGTTTAAACTTTCCTAAAGCGCATTTCGGTTTTGTTACTTTTGATGTGGCAGAGTTAAGGAATATAGCTTTGACCTTTTCAAACCCATTCTATCTAACTTGTAGTATAACTAGCTTTGTTTTGTAACTAACTAGTGTTTTGTTTTATTTCCTTGTTTGAGTGTTGCTTTCTTTTGTGACAAGGGTATATAGACTGAAAATCTTAAGTCTGTGGGCTACTACTCCTAAGGATTGTTGAAATAGACAATCGTGACTCAGGTCTAACAAGGTCTCGTACCTTTGTTCTTTTAAGTTTTGTGGGCCTATAATAAGAAAATGACTTAATTGAGGATAACTCTTGGAAAATGATAAATTATGCACATATCTGTTTAACTATTGTTGGTTTTGCTTTCCTTATATTCCTTGAACACATTGAGCACATCACCATAATCACTAAGTTAATTATCTACTTAGAAAAGGTTTATGCCATTTAAGTAGTTTATAAGATTTCAATGAACTCTAGAACCTATTTGATTGTCACTTGCGACGAAATCCTAGACTTTGCAACATTAGGAAAATGATTTAGGCCATTTTTAATTCGTTTGAGGCTTTTGAGCCAACCCATATATGAATTGACCCCTAGTTAGCTCTAGAGGTGGAATCGGGCCGTGTTGGGGGTGGGGATGCCATCCCCATCCCCATCCCAATCCCCGTCCCCAATTAAAATATAAATCCCCATCCCCTATTAATCTCCAATTTTTTAAATCGGGGATAGGGATGGGGAATCCTCAAAGCCAAAATGCATTCCCATCCCCATCCCCAACCCCATTTACTTGTTAAAAAATTAAAATTTTAACTTTCAAAATTTATACTTTGAAATAAAACATATTTTAAATTACAACTATAAACCTTAAGCAACATACATACAAATAAATATTAATAAATCTTTAGACCATCAACTCCTTAAAATAAATCTTTAGGCAAACAAAGGTGCGCTAGGTTGGGCTTGGGTTTTATTAAAGTAGGCGGGACATTAAGTTTTATAAGAGAGGAGATAACAAGGGTCTAAGTAACAAGGGTCTAAGTATTAGATTACTAAACATATATATATATATATATTATATATATATAATTTTATTTTAATTTCGAGGAGCGGGCCGGGCTGGGCTTGGAGCATAATCCCCATCCCCATCCCCATTTAATTTTGGGTAAAATTGTTATCCCCATCCCTACCCCATTCCCCATTTTTAGCTCCCCATCCCCGGCCCAAACGGGTTGGGGAATTGCAGGGCCCTATCCCCATGGGGATTGGTTCCACCTCTAGTTACCTCTTTTGTGTCTATTCAAGCCTTTTTCTTTGATTTAACTCACTAAATATTTCTTAGCCTATAAATTAAATTTCCAAACAAATTGTCCCTTACCCATGAGCATATAAATCATTCAAGATTGCATCTTGAGTCTTGTGGTAGCTTCAGGAAGTTGAAGGGGGTTGAGAAGTGTAATTAGAAATGTTAGCAAGTTCTCTTTTAAAAAAATTGAAAAATGAAAAAAATTGAAAAGAAAGTGTGTTTGAGAGCTATACCTCTCGTATATATAAGTTTGGGGGTGTAATTTCCTATATTCTATGTTTTTACAAAGAATAAGTATTTGGAAATAAGTTTGGGGGAATTATTGGATGTACTGCAATAAATCGTTTTTTGGGACTGAGCTCTGCATAATCTTGATTGATTTTTTTTTTAATGTTTTGGGTGTTTTGAACTAAATTATTGTCCTTCATCATACCTTCACCCTAGCCAAACGTTACAAGCTAAATAAAGTCCTATTTGATCCCTATTGTTGTACTTGTCTACATTAGTGGAAAGTGACTTGAAAAGTCAGCCTATGGAGTTCATGTATGCTCATCTTTGTTTTATTAAATTTGATTCACTTTTTAAGCATAAACTCATCCGGGCTACAAGTGATAAAGTGAGAATGGCTTTACGCAGACACACTTGAGGAATCGAGGTCAAGCGAAACTGTTTTATGAACATAAATTTTGAATCGTGCTTAATTTTGAAATTTTCCTTGAGTTATATTTTAGTGTAATCCTTGAGGCCTATTTGCAGTTCAAACGATGTCTTTGTTTTCATGTGCTTTGTGCTTTGTTATTTCTGTCCTCCCTTTTGCCCGAGGACTAGCAAAACTCAAGTTTTGGGGTATTTCATAAATCTAATTTTTACACATTGTTTATACCTTTTTCTTGGGTTTTTTTGTCTCCCTTTTGTGTGAATTCTACCTAAAGGAATTTCATATTTGAAGATGATTAAATGAAAACAAAGTTCTACAATGTTATGTCTCATGTGGAAGGGCAATTTCGGATGGCTTGCGGATGAAAATGAGCCGGAAAGGAAAGTGAATGGTTGACTATTAATTTGGATCATTTGAACTTTTGGTGGAGCTGGTCAACATGCGTAATTGAAGGAGATAATAATAGTAATAATAATTCTTGTAGAATCCAACGGAAAGGCAATAAGTATGCTTATGAGTATGTTTTCTCTCTTGTCGGCTGGGATTAGGAAGAAAGGGGGGAATTCATTCAAGCAAGATTCATTCAAACTTGGAGAGGAACTTCTTGGAAAGGACAAATTATTTGATCATAGAGGTAGCAATTCATCAACCAAGATTCAGCTTCAATAGCTAGTTCTTTCCCTTCTTTCCTTTTCTTTACTTATGTTTAGGAATATATGTAAAATGATATTTCTGTGGATTATGATTTATTTTCCTTTTCTAGGGTAAAGATGTAGTTGAATTTTAATGTCAATTTCTATTGATCACAATTGGTTGATGATTATCTCAATTTATGTTGAGTATTTCATTCTGTGTTTAATGCTTGTGATTGCTTGGCCAACAATTGCACTATTTAGGGATTCAAATTGAGATCAAGAGGTAATACTAGAATCTGCCATTGTATGAAATATCATGGATTGACATGAGATAGAGATATGAATGTAATTCGTGCAACCTTACAGACTTGTTTTACTTAATGGGCATTAATGGTGAGTTAGATGAGAAGGAGATGTGATTTTAATCTATTAATATATATTTTTGTTACTTGAGAAAGAATAATAATTAAATTAGTGAAATTGATTGGTAACATAGGAATAATCATTGGTTCATTAAATTGGGGAAATTAAATTGATTAATCTTAGTGAAATTAGATCCCTAGATTTTTAATTATTAAATTCCTCTCTCCATAATTGTTGTGAGTGTCCATAGTGTTAATTTTAGTTAATCAGGTTTTGTTTAATTTTACCAAAAACCTAATTCTCTTTTATAATTATTTAAATTAAATAGAGTTTAATACAACTTTGGTATTTAATAGCAACAATCCTCGTGGGACGATACTTGTACTCTTATTTTATTACTTTTCCACGATATCATATACTTACGATTTTTAAGCAACACTGGAGCTATCACTTGGGTCAAATTTAAGGAACTCTTCTATGATCAGTATTGCTCTAAATCTTTGAAGGATGATAAGGAAGAAGAGTTTGTTCGATTGACTTAAGGAACTACGACCTTGGTGGAGTATGACAGGAAATTTGAGGAATTATCAAGGTTTGCTCCTGACACAGAAGAACGTAAGGCAAGACATTTTGAGAAGAGACAGAATTAGTTGCCAAGAAGAATTTTATAAGTTTTCGAATTGAAAACTTATGTAAAAGTGATAGAGAAAGCCCGAATCTTAGCTCGAGATGATGAAATGACTCCTGATTCAGAATCTAAAGAGAGAGCACAAAGTCATTCAGGGAAGAAGCCATAGAATAAGAATAATCAAAGAAAGTTTGACAAGTCAAAAGGGAATTATAAGCGACAATGAGATGGGAACATTGCAAGGAAGGTGCCCCCAATCTATGAAACATGTAATAATGAACATGGAGGTACATGGTTCAAAAAGCTCAAGGCTTTCTTCAAGTGTGGAAATACTGACCATTTCATTTAGAATTGCCTAAAGATGAAGAAGGAATAATAAAGACCCATAAAGGATCAGAATGCTTAGGCAAGAGTATATGCCCTTACCAAGCAGGATGCAGAAGCTTCGCCTTTTGGAGTGTCAAGTACTATCCCTCTATCTAGCCATGTCGCTTTTGTGCTATTTGATTTGGGGCCTGCACATTCTTTTGTGTCACATAAGATTGCTAATAGATTGGTCACTGTGCCTGCAACTTTAGAATGTGAATTGTGTGTTGCCACCCCTTTTAGGGAAATATTATATGCTTGCGATATTAAGATAGGAGATAGAATTTTTGAAGCAAATTTGATATTGTTGAATATGCATGATTTTTTATATCATCTTGGGAATGGATTGGTTGTCTAGTTATCATGCAAATGTGAAATGCTTTGAAAAGGAGAATGTATTTCAACCACCTGGAGTGCCTGTGTTTAGCTTTATAGGAACTAAGGTGTGTGTGTTGCCAAAGTTAATCTCAACCATATAGGCTCAAAGGTCATTAAAGAAAGATTGCATGGGTTTCTCGGCAAGTGTAGTAGAAAATAAGAAAGAGGAGGTTAGAATCCAGGATATCCCTATTGTGAATAAGTACTTAGATGTTTTTCCTGAAAACTTATCAAGAATCCCTCCTGATCATGAGACTGAGTTTAATATAGAACTCTTGCCGAGGACTACTCCTATTTCTAAGACACCTTATAGGATGGCAGCGATAAGACTTAAGGAGCTTGATGAGCAATTGTAGGAGTTATTAGACAGATTTATTCATCCAAGTGCCTCCCCATGGGGTGCACCTATAATTTTTGTTAAGAAGAAGAATGGATCGATAAGGTTGTGCATTGACTACTAGGAATTAAATCAAGTGACAATGAAAAATCGGTATCCGTTATCGAGGATTGATGACTTGTTTGATCAGCTTCAAGGGGCTAGTTTATTTTTTAATATTGATTTACGGTTTGGATACCATCAGTTGAGGATTAAGAATGATGAAATTCCAAAGACTACATTTTAAACTAGGTATGGGCATTATGAGTTTTTGGTGATGCCGTTTCGATTGACTAATGCACCTGCTGCATTTATGGATCTTATGAACTGGGTGTTTAAGGATTACTTAGATAAGTTTGTAACTATATTCATAGATGATATATTGGTCTATTCCAAACATGAAGAAGAGCATAAGGAGCATTTGAAGAAGGCACTACAAGTTTTAAGAGAGAAGAAACTTTATGCAAAGTTTTGAAAAGTGTGAATTTTGGTTGGACTGAATTACTTTCTTAGATCATGTGGTGTCTCGTGAAGGAATTTTGGTGGATTCAAGTACGATTGAAGTAGTGAAAAACTGGCCTAGAGTCCTAGACCAACCAACATTGGTGAAGTTAGAAGTTTTCTAGGTTTGGCTAGTTATTATAGGAGATTTATAGAAGGTTTTTTAAAAATGTCAAGTTTGCCTAGTCTAAAGAGTGTGAAAGGAGTTTTCAAGAGTCAAAGCATCGACTGGTATCGACTCCTATATTAACAATTCCTTCTAGATCTAGTAGATATGTGATATATAGTGATGCTTCTCATAAAGGACTTAGTTGTGTGCTAATGTAGTATAGGAAGGTTATGGCTTATGCTTCACGACAACTAAAATCTTATGAGCAAAACTATCCCACTCATGATTTTGAGTTAGCAACCGTAGTTTTTGATCTTAAGATTTGGAGATACTGTCTATATGGAGAAAAGTGTGACATACATATAGATCACAAAAGTCTCAAGTACTCTACTGAGAAGGTGTTGAATATGAGGTAGCGATGGTGGCTTGAGTTGGTCAAGGACTATGACTGTACCATTAATTATCATCTTGGAATGGCTAATGTTGTGGCAGATGCTTTCAGTAGGAAACCTTTGGGAGAATCTTATGCTCTTTTGATCGACCACTCAAAAAGAGGTTATGCTGGATCTAAGTAAGCTTGGAGTTAAAGTTGTGAAGGCTAGTGATTTTGGTGTTTTGGTAAATTTAACTATGGAGCTTACTCTGATTGAAAGAATCAAAGAAGCACAAAAGGATGATATGTGCTCAAGGAAGGTTATGGAAGAACCACCAAGTCGTAAAAAGGTTTGATTTGTTATGTCAGATGAAATGTTACGTTTTGAAGGTAGACTTTTGTATGCCCAACAATCCTAAGTTGAAGACTAAGATTTCATCTGAAGCTCGAAACTCTTCGTATTCAATACAGCCTGGAGGTACAAAGATGTATTAATATCTTCGGGCTACATATTGGTGGACTAATATGAAGAGAGAGATCACACAATTTGTAGAACAATGTTTAACTTCTCAGTAGGTCAAAGCTGAGCATCAATGACCATGTGGATTACTTAAGCCCTTGCTTGTACCTGAATGGAAATGGGAAATGATAGCAATGAATTTTCTTATTGGCCTACTAAAGATGTTGAAAGGTTATAATGTTATTTGGGTAATCGTGGATAGGTTAACGAAGTGTGCACACTTTCTTTCTATGCGTACCACCTATTCCATGGATCGTTACACACAACTCAATGTTGATGAGATCGTGAAACTTCATAGAGTGCCAGTTTCAATTATCTTATGCAGAGATCCAAAATTTACCTCAATATTTTGGAGAAGTCTACATAAACCGATGGGAACTAAGGTAAACTTTAGTACTGCTTTCCATCCATAAACTGATGGCCAAACTGAAAGGACTATTCAAATCCTTGAAGATATGTTGCGAACTTGTATTTTGGATTTTAAAGGTGGTTGGGATAGACATTTGCCTTTGGTTGAAATTTGCCTATAACAATAGTTATCAGTCTACTATTGATATAGCCACTTACGAACCACTTTATGGGGGGGAAATATATGTCTCTAATTCATTGGGATGAAGTTGGTGAAAGAAAATATTGCGTCCGGAGATTGTGTAACAAATTATTGTAAAAAAATTAAAAAGATTAGAGAAAGAATAATGGTAGCTCAAAGCAGATAAAAGAGCTATGCAGATAACCAAAGGAAAGATCAGGAATTCTTGGTTGGTGATCATGTTTTCCTTAAGGTTGCCATAATAAAAGGAGTCATGAGATTTAAAAAGAAGGGCAATTTAAGTCCAAGATATGTTGGTCCATTTGAAATCTTAGAAAGAGTTAGTGATGTAGCTTATCGACTTGCTTTCCACCTACATTATCTGGTGCGCATGACATATTCCATCCTACCTTCCAAATTATGAGCCACTTCAACATAGAGAAGATCTTACTTATGAGAAGACACCTATATAAATCTTAGATTGCAAGGAGCAAGAATTGCAAACTAGGAAAATATCCTTTGTTAAGGTTTCATGGAGGAATCATTTAATTGAGGATGCAACTTGGGAGAGAGAAGACGAAATGACAACAAAATACCCCCAGTTATTTGAAGAATAAGCCAACGAATTTTGAGTATTATATTTATATAAATGGTTATTATAAGTATATGAATAAGTATTATTAGAATTATATTAGGTGCATAATATCAGCTTAATGTATGCTGATATGGAAATTCTATATTAATTAGATTACTATTAGTATTTTGGTTACATTATTATGTAATAATTAGTCACATTCACAATACTCTTCACGTTAACATGAAACCATAATCCCTACTTATGTAGAAATTGATTACAACCGCATTCCTCATGTTCTTATATGAATTTCATTGCAATCAATTCTATCACAATAGAATGTAGGTAGTTTAGCGTCTATATTAAGCTTTATAGCTTCCATTTTTGCTTTGTTTTGATTACCGTAAATATTATACTGAGTTTGTATTTGAGTCTAAGTCTTAGAGAGAGGTAAATACTTATATTCAATTTGACTTAAATTCTTCATTCAATTATCTATGTTTTACGTTTTTTTTAAGTAATTTATTTGCAATATATTAATTATATGTCATGACTTTAGCATAGAAATGAAAAGGTAGAGATTGATGCATATATAGGAATCTATAGTATGTAAAATTCCTGTAAGCATATGAACTCTGTCATGCAAAAATTCTGATAATGGGGGAATTAACGAATTTTAGTAATTTCTTGATTTAGGTTTTGAAGCTAATTTTTAATATAACAAAACTAGACATCTTAAAGGTTTAATGGAAATTTATTTTGGCTAAAAATGTTTGATATGCGAATTTTGGTGAATTTATCAATTACACTTATAGACAGACTATGCTATTTCAGAATTTGTGCTGTCAATTACGAGAATTTTTAGGACGCCTTAAACATTTTAAAAATTTTGGAAATTTTATATGAAACATCATTAATATTTATGCCATTACAGATAAAAATTTATTGATTTATTGCCAAGTACATAAATACTTAAAAATATTTTAATAGTGCAAGCTCATTATGAAGTCTGGTTTGACAGTTTTTAGGTACTGATTTGTTAAATCATTTTGAAAATGAGACAAATTTTTCATTAGAAATTTTACAGAATCTTTTTTTATATGTTTATAATGCCTGTAAAATTTTGAAACTTTTGAACTCATCATGAATTTTAAAAATTCACTAAAAATATATTGTATACAGTGAAGTGTTTATAATGAACAGTGAGATGTTTAATCTGACCCTCTTCAATTTATTTTACCTTTTATGATTTTGATGATATAAATTGAGTTATATGTAGCCTTTTCATTGTCGTAAGTGTTTCAAATTAATTATTATAAATTTGAAAATGTTTTAAGCCTAAGTTCTTTATGATAGGTTCTTTATAAGCTAGATTTGTTTTTAACTGGGATCACAATAAGCATATATGTAAGTATATTAGGTGTTTATGTTTGATAATAATTGTGATGGTTATTTTTGTTACAAATTGATATGTAACTCGTATTAGATTTTGTACATAAATATGTGTTGTGTTTATGAGCCAATTATGTGTGTAGCCTTCCTTTGGGAGGGTAAGTGACATGTGTTTTGTATGGCAAGATAGGGTCTAGTTGGACTATTATGTTTGTCATGCTCGAGCGATGGTAGATCCACGCATGTGAGAAGACCCACTACGGTGATGCCCTACTACGGATGCCAATGATGAGTGGATATTTGTGGGCTCAATTATGTGATAAGTGATTTGGAAGTCCTATCTTGTGAGGTGTAGGTTCCTAAGGATTTGTTTGTTGAGCACCACGGTAGCTTCCATTTAATGGTTATGTGTTTTGTTTTGTATGAATATTATATTTATGAGTTACTTATTATGTGTCTATGTTGTACATTGTTTGATTGTATTAAGTATAATATTGACATGTATTATTTTGACTATGTTTACTGTATTATGATGAAAATTTGTTTTTGAAAAGTATTTTCATCTATAAAACTAGTTTGCTTATTGGATTTAATCTCATACTAATTTATTGTGATTCCAGATGATGAGTAATGGTTTGGGATCGTTTGTGGATTTGACAATGATTAGCTCTACTACAATTTGGCTGTCATAGGAATTTGATTATGTGTTGATTTTATTTCTAGTATTTAATTTGACTCTAGTTCTTAAAGAAACTCACTTATTTTTTTGGTCAAGATTTATATGTTAACTGGTTTTTCATTCAATTAAAGATTTTAATTTGTTAAAATTTTAGTTTTGCACTTTCTATTAATTTGGTTCTGTTAGAGTTCAGATCTTAATCCTTCGGATTGGGGTGTGACAATTAATTGAATAGGTGTATAAGATAAATATAAATATAATTTTTATGGTGCATGTTTTAGAAATAATAAGTCTACCCTATACAATATATTATGCAACCAAACCCATTAAAATAAAGTATATATTGGAAGATTTTATTACGTAAATAGTTGAATAATGTATATTCATCTCTTGCAACCAAGATAATGACTCTGCAGATTTGGTCTTATGCCACCTACCTCGTAATTTCTCCAATAAATTAACTTTTATCGACACAACTTATGACTTATAATTATGGTCGGATACCATGAAACGTTGAATGAGTTATATATATATATTCCCATGTCATATATTCATTGCAGGTTAAGGTAATGTAAAAAATTAAAATATTCGGTCTAATGATCAGTATAAATTATAATTGTATATTGTTGTTATATTATTTAATAAAAGTGTGATTAAAGAAAAATCTAGACTGAGAGATAGACATAAAAAATAATAAAGGGGAACTCTCTTTTACCTATTTTATGGGGATCGGGATAGCCTACCATAATGCCTAGCTTCCTCTTGAGTTCGATAATGCCTCTTCGCCAATTAAAGTAAATTAAGATTTCTTCCATATAATTTTGCTTGAAAGTAAAATTTTGACCTAATGTTCTTGCTTTTATACTTATAACTTTAAAACCTAAATTAAAAAAATTATTGGTTGTTTTATTATTGAAAATTAATTTTAAAAATGTTAAGACCATTATTAAAATTTAAGTAATACTACATATACAATTAAATTATATAATGTAACACATGCAACATGACATGACATAAATTCACTGTCTAGATAAAAATGAAAATTAAATTAAAGATTTTCTATAAATGAAGTGAAAAAAATTCATCCAATGATTTTATGACACGTTAGGTTGTATGAATTGGATTGTACAATTTAGTTCTATATGTAAAACTTTGTCAAAATTTTTAAAGTGTTAAATGAGAGTTTAAAATTAATTCAACTTAAATTGAACTTTCCAAGAAGACAAACATTATTTCAAACTTTTGGAAAATAATCCAATGTAAGAGACTAGGAATATTGAACCTAATTCCAATAGGACTACCTCAGAACTTCTTTTTGCCGTAGAGAATTTGAATGACTAGATACAAATTAAACATATTTCAATTTTGGCAATTAGATAGCCAAATTCAACTAATTAATTGCTTCAATTATATTACATTACGAAGTAGGATCCTCTCTACACAGACCCCCCCTTGGTTTTATTTTAATTTCGTCTATATTCATTGTTTGCCACTTTTATTCCCGCACACACTTGACTTTTTCGAAATTCATCATGGAGATCCCTTCCATCAAATTTTCCGTTAAGTACTTGTAATTATGTTAAGTAATGAGGGACATAATAGTCATTTAACATTATATATGAGTTTAAATAAATTTTCCAATGTTTTGGTTTGAACTCAAGACCTCCTACATTGTAAAGTGTTTGATTTACCATCAAACTACAAGATATTTTTGTTTAAAGTCAACAACAAATATATTTAAGCTATAGATTATGCTATGAAATAAGCTAAATTTTAACTTGTTGGCGTTTGTTATTGCTAGAACCCAAGACCTCATACACTGTAAAGTGTTTGATTTACCACCAAACTACAAGATATTTTTGTTTAAAGTCAACAATAAATATATTTAAGCTATAGATTATGCTATGAAATAAGTTAAATTTTAACTTATTGGCGTTTGTTGCTGCTCGAACCCAAGACTTCCTCTCTTCTACATAGCATGCTCACCACCAAGCTGCAATATATTTATGCATAGAGTTAACAACAAGTAAGCTATAATTGATTCAAATTAATTATACATTTATACATTTTAATTAATTTATAAAAATAAATTAATTAATTTATTAATAACAATTAATAAATTAAAATAGATTAAAATAAAAATTAATAAAATAAATTAATAAATCTATAGTTCCTCTTATTTAATTTATAATTGATTAAAAAATTATAAATTTTAATTAATTTATTAAAATAAACTAATAATTTATTATTAAGAATTAATAAATTAAAATAGATTAAAATAAAAATTAATAAATCTATAGTTCCTCTTATTTAATTTATAATTGATTAAAATTAATTATAAATTTTATTTAATTTATTAAAATAAATTAATAAATCTATTAATAAGAATTAATAAATTAAAATATATTAAAATAAAAATTAATAAATCTATAGCTCCTCTTATCTAATTTATAATTGATTAAAATTAATTATAAATTTTAGGGATATTCGTTTACCCCCCAGGTTAATAAAAAATACAAATGACCCCTTATAATATTTGAAATTATAAATTACCCCCTGATTTTTGAATTCTGACGTTAAATTAAACGGAAAAGGAGGATATAGAAAAAACACTTCACAATTTTACCAAGATAACCTCATGTTCGGTTATTTGATATTAACAGTTTACCTCCTGAGATTAAGCAAAAAGACAAATTCCCCTTGCACATTTTGAGTTAATTTCCTATATTGGGAAGCTCAGATTGGCTGTTGCAGTACTAGTCCTTGTTTTGTTGATTCGCTACTTCAAAGGAGACACTAAAGATGAAGGTGGAAACAGAGAATTCCACCACAACAAGGCAAAATTCAATGATACTATGAATGCAATTGTACGTATTATTGTTACGACAGTCACAATAGTGGTGCTCGCCATTGTAAAAGGCTTGCCTCTTACTATTACTCTTACTCTTGCTTATTCAATGAAGCGTATGATGGCAGATAATACACTTTGTTATGTGTGTTTTTGTCTTGTTAGAATATTAGGCAATCAATAATTTGTTTCTAGATTAGAATTAAAGAAGTTGAGTTTGATTGTGATTTCTTTTAATTAGGATAATCTAGGTTACTCATGGTTTGGCAAGGAAACTAAAATAGGAAGAGTTTTGATTGTATTTCTAGTATAAGAATCATGGTTAGACTAGAAAAGAAACTCTTGACCCTATATAAAGCCTTGTATGTATGAGTGTAGAGATATCAAGAAACTGATCAAGTGGATAGAAGATGATAATAAACATTTTAGAAGCCTTGGGAGACAGCAAGGACATCAACATTTGGGTGATCCGGGAAGCTACAACTGGAGTCACTAATCATGAGCGAGATCATGATCTTGCAACCTACAGTTTGGGATTATAAACCATGAGTACAAATATGGTACCCGTGAAAGTTATTCTCTGTTAGTCTTTCTTTAGAAACATATATCAAAGATTGGTAGTTATCTTATCGATATGCATAAGAAGGCTGTAAGGTTAAATCCATGTTATTGCAGTTGACATTCTTGTAATTCTCCTTTTATTGTTGATTGGAATAAAGCTGTTGCTGAAATCTTCAAAGTGGATGTACGATTGATTGGCCAAACCACTATAAATCTGGTGTTCCTATCTTCTTTATTCTCTTGTTTGTTTTTTTGCTTATGGTTTCATCATAATTTTGACAATATCTTGGATTGAACGCTTTCACGAAAAGTCCAAAATTCACAACAAATTGGTATCAGAGCTTTTGGCTCTAGAATCTGAGATGGCTACAACAAAATTCGAGATGGAATGGTTTAATAGTAAGGGTGGTGTTGGTAGTAGGAGAGACCGATTTGAGATTAAAGTGTAGTATGGTTCAGATCGTGATCTAGAGACCAGTGGAATAGATGAAGAAAACAAAGAGATTTATAAGGAAAACGTGCCAGAAAGATTTGGTATGATAGCTTACAGGTTCAAGCATGGCTTGGACTTGGACCGAATCAAGTGCACATGATGCCCTGGAGAAGTGGTTGCACTCCCGTGGAAGGTGAGCGCAAGTTTGGTTGCGAAGTTACGCTCCTATGTTAGGTAGGTTGCACACTTACACAAGTCTGCCAAGAGGGTTGCGCTCTTGCACAAGGTATGTTACGCTCCTATGCAAGTCTTACACTCTTCCGCAATGTGGGTTGCACTCCTGCACAACAAACGAAGAACAGAAACTTCAAGCATAATTATGACGCTCCTACTTTATAGAGGTTGCACACCTACATGACAATGTGGACTGGGAATCCTTCTTCAACATGGAATCAATAATGGTTGAAGTAAAAAAAAAAAGCTAGAGATTGTTATGTGTGTTTTTGTCTTGTTCAAATATTAGGCAATAGAGGATTTGTTTCTATATTAGAATTAAAATAAATTGGGATTTGTATCAATCTACGAAGTTGAATTTGATTGTAGTTTGTTTTAATTAGGATAATCTAGGTTGTTCGTAGTTTGACAAGGAAACTGAAATAAAAAGATTTTTGGTTGAAACTAAAATGGAAAGAGTTTTGGTTACACTTCTGGTCTGCGAATCATGGCCAGACTAGGAAAGAAGCTATTGTCCCTATGTAAAGCCTTGTATGTATAAGTGTAGAGACATCGAGAAAAAGATCAAATGAAGAGAAGATGATAATAAACGTTTTAGGAGCCTTGGGAGACAACAAGGATGTCAACGTTTGGGTGATCCAGAAAGCTACGATTAGAGTCATTAATCAATAACAGGATTGTGATCTTAAAAGCTATGGTTTGGTATTGTAAACTGTGAGTATATATCTAGTACCTGTGGAAGTTTTTCCCTGTTAATCTTTCCTTGAAAGCATATATTGAAGATTGGTAGTTATATTGTTGATATGCATAGGAAGGCTGTAAGGTTAAATCCTTATTATTGCAATTAATATTCTTGTAATTCTTCTTTTATTGTTTATTGGAATAAAGCTACTGTTGAGATCTTTAAACTGTACGTAGGCTTAATTGGCCAAACCATTATAAATTTGGTGTTCCTATCTTCTTTATTCTCTTTTTTTTTTTCTTGCATATGGCTTCATCATAATTTGTCAATATCTTGGATTGAACGCTTCCGTGAAAAGCCCAAAATTCATAACAAATTGGTATCAAAGCTTTTGGTTCTAGAATCTAAGATAGCTATAATAAAAATTTGAGATGGAACGGTTTAATAGTAAGGGTGGTGCTGGTAGTGGGAAAGACCGATTTGAGATTAAGGTGGAGTACTATTCAGATTGTAATCAGGAGACCAATGGAATAGATGAAGAACACAAAGAGATTTATGAGGAAAATGTGTTGGGAAGATTTGGTATGATAGCTTGTAGATTCAATAATGGCTTGGACTTGGACTGAATCACGTGCACGTGATGCCCTGGGGGACTGGTCGAAAGCAGCAGCTAAAACGAAGAAGGAAAATTCAGAATCAGATCTGAAGTGGTTGCGCTCCTACACAAGGTGAGTTATGCGCCTACGTAAGTCTGGTAGCAAAGTTGTGCTTCTACGCAAGTCTACCCGAGGGTTTGTGCTCCGCGCAAGGTATTTGCGCTCCTGTGCAATGTGGGTTATGCTCCTATACAATAAGCAAAGAACACAAGACGCTTCAGGCAAAAATATGGTGCTTCTATGAAACAGAGGTTGCGCATCTACGTGACAATGTGCGAATCCTTCTTCAACATGGAATGAACAATGGTTGAAGACAAAAACAAGGTGGAGATTGTTATGTGTGTTGTTGTCTTGTTAGAATAGTAGGCAATAGAGGATTTGTTTCTAGATTAGAATTAAAATAAATTGGGATTTGTATCAAACTAAGAAATTGAGTTTGATTATAATTTGTTTTAAGTAGGATAATCTAGGTTACTCATAGTTTAACAAGGAAACTGAAATAGGAAGAGTTTTTGTTTTACTTTTAGTCTATGATTCATGGTTAGACTAGGAAAGAAGCTATTGGCTCTATATAAAGCCTTGTATATATGAGTGTAGAGATATCAAGAAATCAAACAGTGGAGAGAAGACGGTTACAAACATTTTAGTAGCCTTGAGAGACGGCAAAGACGTCAACGTTTGAGTGATCGGGGAAGCTACGATTGGAGTCATTAATTATGAGCAGGATCGTGCTCTTCGAAGCTATAGTTTGGGATTGTAAACCTTGTGTATAGATCTGGTACCTATAAAAGTTCTACCTTGAGTCTAGATCTGGTACCTATAGAAGTTCTTTTCTGTTAGTCTTTCCTTGGAAGCATATATCGAAGATTGATAGTTATCTTGTCGACATGCATAGGAAGGCCGTAAGGTTAAATCCTTGTTATTATAGTTAATATTCTTGCAATTCTCCTTTTATTATTGATTGGCATAAAACTGCTACTGAGATCTCCAATGTGGACGTATGCTTGATTGGCTGAACTATCACAAATCTGGTGTTCCTATCTTCTTTATTCTCTTATTTGTTTCTTGCTTGTGGTTTCATCATAATTTTGTCAATATCTTGGACTGAACGATGCCGTGAAAAGTGCCAAATGCACAACAAGTAGGTATCAGAGCTTTTGATTCTAGAATCTGAGATGGCTACGACAAAATTCTAGATGGAACAGTTTAATAGTAATGGTGGTGCTGGTAGTGAGAGGACCGACTTGAGATTAAGATAGAGTACTGTTCAGATCGTGATCTAGTGACCAGTGGAATAGATGAATAACACAAAGAGATTTATGAGGAAAAGGTTTTGGGAAGATTTTGTATGATAGCTTACAAGTTCAAGCATGGCTTGGACTTGGATCGAATCAAGTGCACGTGATGCCCTGAGGGGCTGGTGGAGAGCAACAACTGGAACGAAGAAGGATAGTTTTGATTCAGATCTGAAGTGGTTGCGCTCCTGCGCAAGGTGAGCGCAAGTTTGGTAACAAAGTTACGCTCTTGCACAAGGTAGGTTGCACTCCCGCACAAGTCTTGCTCTCTTACGCAATGTGGATTGCGCTCCTGAGCAACAAACAAAGAACTAAGACGTTTCAGGCAGAAATATGATGCTTCCGTGCAACAGATGTTACACACCTGCACAACAACGTGGACTGGGAATTCTTCTTTAACGTGGAATCAACAATGGTTGAAAACAAAAACAAGGTAGAGATTGTTATGTGTGTTTTTGTCTTGTTGGAATATTGGGCAGTAGAGGATTTGTTTCTAAATTAGAATTAAAACAAATTAGGATTTGTATCAAACTAGGAAGTTGAGTTTGATTTTAATTTGTTTTAATTAGTATAATCTATTTTACTTATAGTTTTATAAGGAAGTTTAAATAGAAAGAATTTTGATTGTACTTCTAGTCTAGAAATCATTGTTAGACTAGGAAAGAAATTCTTGACCCCATATAAAGCCTTATATGTATGAGTATAAAGATATCAAAAAATCAATCAAGTGGAGAGAAGATGGTAATAAACGTTTTAAGAGCTTTAGGAGACGGCAAGGACGTCAACGTTTGGGTGATCCGGGAAGCTACGATTAGAGTCATTAATCGTAAGTAGGGTCGTGATCTAAGAAGTTATAGTTTGATATTATAAAACACGAGTATGGATCTGATACCCGTAGAAGTTCTTCTCTGTTAGTCCTTCCCTAAAAGCATATATCGAAGATCGGTAGTTATCTTGTCGATATGCATAGGACGGCTGTAAAGTTAAATTCTTTTTATTGCAGTTGATCTTGTAATGTTTCTTTTTATTGTTGATTAGAATAAAACTGCAACTGAAATCTCCAAAGTGGACGTATGTTTGATTGGCTGAACCACTATAAATCTGGTGTTCTATCTTCTTTATTCTCTTGTTTGTTTTCTTGCTTGCAGTTTTATCATAATTTTGTCAATATCTATGATTGAACGCTTCCACAAAAACCCTCAAATTCACAAGACACTTGTGGGAAAACTCTCTACTTGTGAGACCATGGGCTCAACAACGACAATTTTCACAAACAAGACAGGAACACTCACTTTGAATCAAATGAAAGAAACCGAGTTTTGGCTTGGAGCTGGCAAGAATATTGTTGCCTCGGATATGGCATCTAACGTTTATGAGCTGCTGCAAGAAGGGGTTGCCCTTGACACAATTGGTCCAGTTTATAAGTCAAATTCTGCATCACCTCCTGAGATTTCTGTAATCCAACTGAAAAAGCAGTACTTTCCTGGGCTGTGTTTGATATGGGAATCAATCTGGATTACCCGGAAAAAAATTGTCAAATACTCAACGTGGAGGCCTTCAATTCAGAGAAAAGAGAAGTGGAGTTTTGATGAAAAGGATCGGTGAAAGGGCTGTTCATTCATACTGGAAGGGAGCTGCTGAGATGATACTGGCCATGTGCTCTTGTTAGGAGATTAAACACTCCTACCGCAGCTCAAATAAAAGACAAGAAACAAATTGTTATGTTAGAAATAACAATTTGGGTGGCACTGCCCTCCACAATAAATAAAATAGACAACTTGGGCGGCTCAGCCTTCGCACAATAAATAAATTAAAGGCAATTAAAGAAAATAAAGACACAAATATTTAACGTGGTAAAACCCTCAATTTGAGGGAAACCTCCACGGGACAAGACCGAAAATATTTCACTATGAAGAAAAATATTACAATCTCTCTCACAATTAAAATGGAGGAGATTACAAGGGAGGAAGAAGAGAAAAGCTTAATACATAAGCTTGGTACAATTTTTAAGGGGAGGAGGAAGGCTTTATTATATAGCCTTAGCCTCCCCCTTGGATTTGGTTTCCCACCGATGTGGGATTGGGTGAAAGGCAAAATGCCTTCACCCACTCACATTCTCCCACTTGAAGGCATTTTTCCTTTCAGTCTTGTCTCTATACATGCTGCTCACGTCTCTAACAGGCCACAAGACGTCCTACACCAGATGAACTTGTCAGCATTGATTGGTTTGGTTAATGCATCTGCTATGTTGTCCTTCGTGTGGATTTTCTGCATATCCACTATTCCGTCTTCTACTACTTCTCGTACATAATGATATTGAACTCCTATGTGCTTCGTTCTTGAATGAAAGGCTGGATTCCTTGCAATATGCAAGGCACTCTGACTGTCACAAAATAAAGAAATCTTCTCTTGTTTGTGCCCGAGTTCCTCCAATAACCTTTTGATCCAAACAGCTTCCTTGCAAGCTTGTGTAGCTGCCATATACTCTGCTTCTGTTGTAGATAGAGCCACAACAGTTTGAAGTTTGGATACCCAGCTCACAGCACCTCCTGCAAGTGTAAACACATAGCCTGTAGTGGACTTCCTTTTGTCAATATCTCCAGCAAAATCTGAATCAACATAGCCCCTGACAATGAACTCTGATCCTCCATAGCATAGTGCAGCATCAGAGGTTCCTTTGATGTATCTAAGGATCCTCTTAACAGAATTCCAATGCTCTCTCCCCGGATTAGCCATGAATCTACTGACCGCTCCCACTGCTTGTGCAATGTCTGGTCTTGTACAAATCATAGCATACATTAGGCTCCCTACTGCTGATGCATACGGTACTCGAGACATTTCCATCCTCTCCGCTTCATTGCTAGGACTCATACTTGAGGATAATTTATGATTAACAGGAAATGGGGTAGAAATTGGCTTACAATCTTGCATGTTGAAGCGACGCAAGATTTTCTTCAAGTAGTTCTTTTGAGATAGCCAAATCTTCCTGTTTTTTCTGTCTCGGTGAATTTGCATCCCTAGAATCTTGTTTGCCGGTCCTAAATCCTTCATTTCAAATCCCCTAGCCAATTGTGCCTTTAATTCTTGGACCTGATCTTTGTTAGTGCCTGTTACCAACATATCGTCCACGTACAACAGCAAAATGATAAAGTCTTCCTCAAACCTCTTGTAATAAGTACAATGATCTGAACTGAGTCTGTTGTACCCAAGGCTGATGATGAATGAATCAAATCTCTTGTACCAACACCTTGGCGCCTGTTTTAAGCCGTACAGAGATTTGTTCAACCTGCAAACCAAGTTTTCTTTTCCTTCTTTAACAAAACCTTCCGGTTGGAGCATATAAATTTCTTCTTCAAGTTCTCCATGAAGAAACGCAGTTTTTACATCTAACTGCTCTAAGTGTAAGTCAAAAGTAGCACACATAGCCAAGACTGCTCGAATTGTTGTAAGTCTTACCACAGGAGAGAATATCTCATTGAAATCAACTCCTTCTTTCTGAGCATATCCTTTGACCACCAGTCTAGCACGATACCGCTCCACTTGATCATTCCCATCACGTTTGATCTTGTAGACCCATTTGTTTCCGATGGCTTTTCTTCCATGTGGTAGTGGCACAAGATCCCATGTCTTGTTTTTGTCTAAAGCTTCCATCTCTTCATGCATTGCTGTCATCCATAGAGATGCATCAGAACTTTTTATAGCCTCCTGAAAGGTGGAAGGCTCCCCATCTTCTGTTAGGAGACAGTATGCAACATTGCTCGCCATCACATATTCTGAGTGCCAAGAAGGTTCCCTTCTTTCTCGAGTTGATCGACGGACTTCAGGTGCTTCAGACTCGACTGGTTCTTGATCATCGTGTTCTGGTATTGCTTCAGAAGAAACTGTTTCTTCCTGTATTGATACAGTCTCAACATTTTTCTTCGTGCTATCACTTTCTTCACATTTAAACATGTCTTCTATAAAGACAACATCCCTGCTGATGACAATCTTATGGGCAGTAGGATCCCATAAGCGATACCCCTTTACTCCATCAGCATATCCCAAGAAGATACATTTCCTGGATTTTGGATCCAGCTTCGTTCTTTCTTGGTGATGATACATCACATAAGCAGGACATCCGAAAATATGAAGGGAGGAATAATCAGTTGGCTTACCAGTCCACATCTCCATAGGTGTCTTCATCTCAATTGCTGTTGATGGAGACCTATTTATCAAGTAACAGGCTGTAGTGGCTGCTTCTGCCCAAAATGTCTTGGGTAGACCCGCAGTCCTTAGTAATGCTCTCATTTTTTCTGCGAGAGTTCTATTCGTCCGCTCTGCCACTCCATTTTGTTGTGGTGTGTAAGCAACTGTCTTCTGTCGTTTCACACCTTCTTTACTGCAAAAAGCATCAAATTCCTTGTTGCAGAATTCTCTCCCATTATCTGTCCTCAAACACTTGATCCTTTTTCCGGATTCAAGTTCCACCTGTGCTTTGAAGGCTTTGAATACAGGAAATACATCTGACTTTTTCTTGATGACATACACCCAACATCTCCTAGAATAATCATCCACAAACAATACAAAGTAGTTTGCTCCTCCTAGGGACGTAACCGGTGATTCCCAAACATCAGAATGAATCAAGTCTAGAACGTTTTTACTCCTAGCAATAGATCTGCTAAAACTTAGTCTACTCTGCTTGCTAATAACACAATGCTCACAGAATGGTAAACTTACAGTTTTGATTCCAGGAAGCAGTTTTCGATCAGAGAGAATCTTCAAACCCTTTTCGGATATATGGCCAAGTCTTTGATGCCATATCATAGACAATTCTTCTCCAGAACTAGCAACTGCTGTTTCTGCCTCCTGAACCGTTTCTCCATGGAGCATGTATAGGTTAGCAGCAATCTTTTCTGCCTTCATCACCACAAGTGCGCCTCTGACAACCTTCATGATCCCATTTTTCGTATGGAACTCACATCCGAGGTCATCCAACTGTCCCATCGATAGCAAATTTTTCTTCAAGCCAGTCACATGTCGTACATCTTGGATAGTGCGAATCGTACCATCAAACATTTTTATTTTGACAGTTCCAATACCAGTGATTTTTAAGGCATGATCATCACCCATGTACACAGACCCTTCTGAGATAGGCTTATATTGATAGAACCAATCTCTTCTAGAAGTCATATGCCATGTTGCTGCTGAATCAATTAACCATATATCAGCAAACCTTTTTCTGCCTTCCACAACTGTTGTTGCCTCGCTGCACAAGATTTCGCCATTCCCTGAAGTACTTGCTACACAACCCTGAGATCCTGACGACTCAGATTCTTTTCCTTTGCTGTTTTCCTCTCCATTCTTCTTAAGATACCAACACTCGTTTTTCACGTGCCCTTGCTTTCCACAATGGTAGCATTTAATAACCTTCCTTCCTTTAGACTTTCCCCTGTTCTGATTGTGACTCCCACTGGAACCACGTTCCCTTGATCTCCCTCTGTTGGCGGATAAAGCCTCTGCATGTTGAGAAGTCATTATTCTGTCTTCCTTGTTTTTACGTCTGCTTTCTTCTTCTAAGACAGCAGCCGCACCATCATTAAAGATTAGAGATGACTTCATTGAACCATTTGCCAAGTTGAGGATGAGATTATCATATGAATCAGGTAGACTCTGAAGTAGAAGCTCAGCACGTTCCTTCTCTTCTATGTTATGCTCCATGGTTGAGAGTTGAGAGAATAACGTCTTCAAAGTATTGATATGTTCAGTCACCGGAGTGGTTTCTGACATACGAAGAGTGTACAGCTTCCTTTTCAAGAAAATTTTGTTGTGTTGAGATTTGGCTTCATACAAGCTTGTCAAAGTATCCCAAATCTCCTTTGCAGAGTTTAATTCTTGAATACTTGACAGCACTTCATCTGCAACTGCTAGATGTAGACTTGCCATCGCATCACCATCTATCTTCTCCCATTTCTTTTCGTCTTGCATATTTTCTGGTCTTCCATCAATTGCTTCAAGGCAATTTTCTTTTCTCAAAATAGCCTTTATTTTTATTTTCCATAGCCCAAAGTTGTTTCCATCGAACTTCTCTATCTTGAATTTGGCTGCCAGTTGTCTTGCAGTGAACAGTACCGTATATGTGAACAGTATCCTTGAATAGTATCGTATACGTGAACAGTAACAGTATCTGTATACGTACACCACTGCTAAACAGTAACCAAGAATAGTAGTAAGTGCCGGTACGATTTAATATACACCAGGAAAGCTTCCGGGAAACACTGGAGGGGTCACAAGCGGTCCCACTTAAAACCCAGTCTCCTTAGACTTTTATCGTCTTTTTGACAAAACTTTCCTAGACATGTATATAATCATACAAGTAACCACTCACTGTCCTAACCCTTGGCTCTGCCTTCGCAACCTTGCTCTGATACCACTGTTAGGAGATTGAACACTCCTACCGCAGCTCAAATAAAAGACAATAAACAAATTGTTATGTTAGAAATAACAATTTGGGTGGCACTGCCCTCCACAATAAATAAAATAGACAACTTGGGCGGCTCAGCCTTCGCACAATAAATAAATTAAAGGCAATTAAAGAAAATAAAGACACAAATATTTAACGTGGTAAAACCCTCAATTTGAAGGAAACCTCCACGGGACAAGACCGAAAATATTTCACTATGAAGAAAAATATTACAATCTCTCTCACAATTAAAATGGAGGAGATTACAAGGGAGGAAGAAGAGAAAAGCTTAATACATAAGCTTGGTACAATTTTTAAGGGGAGGAGGAAGACTTTATTATATAGCCTTAGCCTCCCCCTTGGATTTGGTTTCCCACCGATGTGGGATTGGGTGAAAGGCAAAATGCCTTCACCCACTCACAGCTCTCATTATTATGATCTAAGTGGTGCCGTGAGAGTCATGGACAATGAAGAAAGAAGGAATATTGGGACCATTATTAAGGGCATGGCAGAAAAAAGCCTGCGATGCATTGCGTTTGCTCACACCAAAGTTGAAGAAGAGGAAAGGCAAATTCATGAGAAGCCAGAAGAATCCGGACTCACATTGGTGGGGCTTGTCGGGTTGAAGGATCCATGTCGGCCAGGGGTAAGAACGGCTGTTGAATCCTGTAAAAAAGCTGTAGTGAATGTCAAAATGATCACAGGGGACAATATCGACACAGCCAGAGCTAGAGCTATCGAATATGGGATTCTCAATTCAAATGAGGATTGTACAATGATGCTGTTGTAGAAGGTGTTCTATTCGGGAGTTACTTACCTCAGGAGAGAATGGCAAGGATTGAAAAGATAAGTGTCATGGCTAGATCATCCCCTTTTGACAAGCTTCTAATGGTACAGTGCTTGAAGCAGAAAGGGTTGCAGTCACAGGAGATAGGATAAATGATGCACCTGCTTTTAAAGAAGCAGACATTGGGCTCTCCATGGGGATCCAAGGTACGGAGTGGCGAAGGAGAGCTCGGACATAATAATCCTGGATGACTACTTCTCTCCTGTGTTGACAGTTTCGAGGCGGGGAAGATGTGTCTACATCAACATTCAGAAATTCATTCAATTTCAGCTAACAGTGAATGTTGCAGCCCTTGTCATCAATTTCATTGCAGCAGTTTCGTCTGGTGAAATCCCACTTACCGCTGTCCAACTCTTGTGGGGTAATCTAATTACGGACACCTTGGGAGCTTTAGCGCTAGCCACTGAACGACCCACCAACCAACTCATGACCAAACATCCTGTGGATCGAACTGAGCCTCTTATAACCAAACTCGTGGCGGAACCTCCTTGCTCAAGCGTTGTATCAAGTAACGGTCCTGTTGACTCTGCATTTCAAGGGAATGTCTATCTTTAGCGTTCACGAGAAGGCAAAGAATACCCTCATCTTTAACATTTTTATGCTTTGCCAGATCTCCAATGAGTAATTCAATGCAAGAAACACGGAGACGAAGAACATATTTGAGGAGCTGCACAAGAACAAACTCTTTGCTGGGATTGTTGGGATGACACTCATTCTGCAAGTGATGATGGCGGAGTTTCTCAACAGGTTTGCCAACACTAAGAGACTCAATGGGGGCAATGGGGTGCTTGTATTGGCTTTGCTGCTATTTCCTGGTTGATCGGTTGGGTTGTGAAGCTGATTCCAGTTGACTGGCTGACAGTATCCAAGCAAGGAGCCCCTGCATCTTGAACCGTTCTAAACAGCCCGAGTCCGCATTATTATTATTATTATTATTTACGGAAAATAAGTTTTGGGTAGAACATTATACTCTTTGCTATTATTTGGGCTTCCATTCTTTATTATACATTTTATCTTTGTTTGATGAATTTGCAACTTTGTTTTTGGTTCCAAACTAAGTATACGTCTTTCCTATCATTTCAATTACGTACCATACAGATTTCTCTGAACATTACTCTTAACTTGATTGTTTCAACCACCAATACTACCAATGCCAATGCAAATAGTTATTTTTCAGATTTTTCATCTAGTAATTAAGTTCTTTTGACAATATTCCCAATATTGTGGAAACAATTAGCATTAATACATGTTTAGGATAGCTGTTTCAACAAATAGTGCCCGGAAATTCTTTGTTGAAGTTTCTACAAAACAAAACTATATATGTATATTCCTTTGATTATAATTTGTGTGTAAAAATATATGTATATTCCTTTGGTTATAATTTGTGTCTTTTGTATCATTAAATTTGACGATTCTTTGATCATACACAAAAAGTGACATTGCTAGGCTGTTCAAGTACATCAAAGTCTAATTCCAAGACTATATACAAACTTGAATTCGAATATTTTTATCGCAGTTTAATATAGTGTTTGCCCTGGTATATATAAGCATACAAATTATTGTGTGTTGGAACGTAAGAATTATAACCTGTCCAGTATAAGTCTTATATATATATACATATATATATATATATATATACATATATATATATATATATATATATATATATAGAGCAGCACTGCAAAACTATATAAATAGAATACTAACTTTCGTCAAGCCCTTTGTTCTGGCCAATCTTTAAGACTTTAGAGATGGAGACCATGTCATTGATTAGTCCATCAATTGTTTTGAACCATAACCCTGAATTCATATGCACTAGTCATTAGAAATAAACTTGTATATATGTCAAATTGGGGTTTACATATAAGTGAATCGAAAGATGGCAAAGGCGCAAAGCCATAATACATAGGCGTATTTTGGGTTAGACAGAGAGACAAGTTTCGGGTCTTAAAACTCTCAAAAAAGCTTGAATTGTTTTTTCTTTATAAAGATTGGAGAAGATTCTTTTCTTAAATGAGTGGAGGTAGAGCTTAACCACTCCCATCACATTCAGCCCATTCCCTACTAATTTACTGAGGTCCAAATTAATGGAAATAAATGAGTTGATTGGGGGACTTGAGCCATGCGAAATTGCATCTCCAATCAGCAACTTAATGCGCGCTCATATTTCATGAAGCCAACTTTCTATTGGCTGAACAAGGCATTTTGTCGGTTCAAGATGCCTATATAAAGACACCGCGGGCTTTGTAAACCATGCATATCTCATCTTCATGCTTTTCTAAAGCTTAATAAAGGTTTCATAACTTTCTTCTTTCTTCACTTGTATTATGTTATTTTTGCCTTGACATCCTTCTGTCATATGTATATTAAGTTTAGATCAACTTACTTATTAGATTCATTCCTGTTAAGTTTGTCACTTTTCTAAAAGTTTAAATTTGTAGATGTGAGCTTAACATTAATACTTTAAGCCCTCTAATATGCCCCCTCACGTGCTAGGGCCCCGTACACCAGATCAAATCTCACATGCCTCAACGGGTCTTACAAGTAGGCCAAACAACAACACTTTTTAATTAATTTTTTTAAATAACATAGAGAAGATTTGAACCTGCGACCGTTAAATTATTATGACTCTAATACCATGTTAAGTTTGTCACTTTTCTAAAAGTTAAGCTTATAGATGTGGACTTAACATACTATTTTTAACAATTACTCAATACTTTGTTAGATGTTTATCTAGCATTGTTAACTATTATCTAGTGCCCATCTAACAAACCAATTCAACACTTGTTTTTTTTTTCAAAAGATTCTTCGAGAGTTGACTTTTTTAAGGTTCTTTTTTTGTTAAATTAAGAAAAACTACGGTACATGTGAACTATGTATACAAATTCTTATAACTCTTTTAATAGCATCATAAATCTTATTTATGAAGTTTAATTTTTAATTGTATATATGTTTCTATATTTCATTTTGTAACTTATCAATTAAGAGTTTGTAAGTCTATTATTCAAAAGTAAAAAATATAGCAGGACATAATTAATAACCGCTTTATTAACTAGCCATGACTAAAAGGGGCAGTCCCACTGTTCCTTTGGCTACTCTCCTTTTCAAGCATGGAATGACTTTTTGGCACATCTGCACATAGCGTGAGCTTCCATGGGATATTCGTATTTCACACACACACACAGAGAGAGAGAGAGAGAGAGTATATAAGATAATTATCGGTAGTGACACAAAGTCAGTGCAGCCATTTACGTCCTTCTTTGATGTTATCACGTGGCAAACGAGAGACGCACACAGAGAAAGAGACACAATAAAAACAAAGCCTTTAGGATTTCTATACTTGGGTGAGGCTTTAGTTGGAAATGATCGGTAAGTAGCAGTACCAATTTATCCATAATCTACTTTACTTATCAAAGTGTTCAGGAGCTCTCATCTCATACAACTTTGCTTTTTCAGGATGGAACTTATAAAACCTTTTGAAACTAAAGTGATAAGATAGATTGCAGAAACTAGTGTTGGATTCTATTAATTTTACCATGCCATATATCTCAAGGACTACTACTACTACACATGCGCTTCTTTAAGGTTACTTTATGTAGGAAACGTCACATCAGTTTGAATTTAATACATTCTCATCTATACATAGAGAGATGTCCATGTATATTTGAGAAAGTGTATATGTAATGTAAGTAGAGTAGCTAGAGCCAAATGTAGGCGATGTCTCTTTTATGGCTTTGAGCAGGAGTTGAAGTCTTCTCTCAGATTTTGCCTGCTTGCTTCAATGCTTGTGCCAAATTGCTCTCTTGCCAAGATGTATCTTCTGACAGCTAGCTAGGTAGCTGTAACTAGCTGTGAACCTGCCTGATGGCCAACAGTAGTGGAGCCAAATTTCATAAAGATGGAAATTTCTAGGGTTACTCAACTTCACGGGAAATAGAAAAATGTCCCATTAATGGCATGTAACAAACTCGAGTAAGTATAACACCAACCCATGCTATTAGTAAGAAATGTAGACAAATTAAGATTAAACCTTGGAAGATTTTGCAAAGAAACTATTAAATTGTGACGTTGAGTCTTAAATGAATTGAGCTTCCGAACAAACAAATACGTGACCATCCATCCCTCCAACAACGAACAATGATATATTGTGAAACGAAACAATACTAAACTACTTTATTGCGTCCACCCCACAAACATCACTCAATATGGAATGGGTGCCCATAGAAGAATGCATGGCGATGGGGAGTGTGGAGACAAGAGAACATCAACAAGATGAGCTTATGCGTGTAATTAAACAAGCTAAAATTGATTTATGTGTGCAAGAGACAGAGAGAGATCCCGGGAAAATGTCAATGAAATTAGGCTACGCTGCGCTTGTTGCTTTCATGCCGTATAAAGTTGACTGTGCTACAAATAAACAAATTTCTCTTTGGCATATTATGTGAACAAGACGAAAATTGCCTAGGATGTGCCAGAAGGAGATATATATATATATATATATATATATCCATTGTAAGTTTTCTTCGAGCTACTTGACTTATTAAGGCATCAAGCATGCTTTTTTGACCTTGAAAATGAAGACAAATGAAGAACAAGGAGACATTGTTGTAGTGTTGTTTGACAGCACAGTTGAGGAAAAAGTAATACCGTTTCACAGGCATTAAGAAACCATAGCTGTAACCCAGAATATCAGGCTTCATATTAGAGAAAAAATAAAACGCCTACACTTCTTGCCTATCTACTATCTAGTTTGTTTGACACTCCCTTGTTTGAAGTAGATATTGACAAGATCATTCAAGGCGCTCTTAATGACAATTTAACTCACTTCGAAAAGCCCGCCGAAAATCGGTTTTTCCTCCATTAGAGAAACCAAAATCTCTCACTACTTGTTATACGTTTCTAATAAATTCCTAAATTTTAGTTAGTAAACCAGAAGAAAGCTCTCATGCACTCTCAACCAGATCTAACGCTTTATTCATGATAATTTTATGTGGGATAATATAATTTTCTTGTCTTATGTCTTTCACTCCTTGTTTCATAGAATTACTAACCGTGCAATTCCCATGTGATGAGTACAGATTTGGGCTCCTGATATGAATCTACAAGATATTATATGGAGCAGGATTCAGATTCAGATTGTACTTTTTGTAATTTAATTTTGCTAAATTATAAGAAACAGATCTGCATGTACAGGGATTCAATCCCAATTCATGAATAGAAAATAAGCATAAGGGAATATAGAACTATAAATATACCAGATCGCAAGAAACCAACTGAATTCATAAGCGAAATAAAAATTTTTGAATAAACAACACAAAAGCACTCCCTTCAAGGCACGAGAAGGGATCTCAAAAGCACCAACCGCTCTGAGACACAGAAATTCTGTTACTTAAAACCCTAACAACATCTTAACCTGCTATTAAGATTCCCACAAACCTTGACACACAAAAGACAAACAAGACAACCCAAAACATCAAACATACTGTAAAAGAAAGTTGCACAAAAGGGCATAGAGAGATAGAGCAAAATATAGAACACCCACATGAGCAGAATTCAAAATGAGTAGAAATAAGATAATATCGTACCTTTCTAGGGTTTTCAAAGGACCTAGCGACTAGCGAGAGGTTGCTGAAAAGGGATCCAAAGAAAGAGAAACAAATCAATCGGGTTCAAGTTGATAAGGGGTTTCCCATGCTATACCATCAGTAGGTGAAGCTGCCAGATGATCTAGTCTTTCCCAAAAATGGAAAATTAAGGAAAGCTCAGATCATGCTGGCAGCTTTAACTACTACTGGTGCATGCGCCAGCGATTGTACGCTTCTTCAAAATCATTGCCTCTGGAGAGAGAATTTGCTAATTTGCTCTTCTGCTTCTCCTTCCTGTGTACTACTCATCTTGCTTCTAGCTGAAGGTTTTGTGGCGGAGAGGAGGGGATAAGGAGATATAAATAGACGCAATTAAATATGATGAGACTCTCTTCATTCCTAATATCTCCAGGTACATTATTTGCTACTTCCAATATAGTTATTCTTTGTCTTATATAACTAGGATATCACATAAGACAACAAATATCGATTACTAAAGTTGCTTGGAAATAGAGTTTTACTTAATGAGACGATAAGAGAATTGAACGAAATAGGAAAAGTTGGGAGTTGCGTTTGAGTCATTTTGGTAATTTTATGATGTAATTTGGAGATTATCTAGGAACTGAAAAAGCAGCACTAGGAAGATGAAAAGTAGAGCAGGGAGAAAAGAAATTAAAGATATTGCATGTGGTCCATAAAGAAGGAAATTGAATATAGTCACGCCCACGCCTCCACATGCAGACAGCTTAGTGTGAGAGAGAGAGAGAGTGTGTGTTTCTAAATTACCTAAGAGCGAGGCTTTTACAACTTGAGTTGGCTGACTGCTCCTTTCATGCTCACGCTCACGATCACTCTCTCTCTTTTCTTTCTATCCTTGTGTGTTGCAATGTAAGCATCAGCAATCAACCGAAATCACTTTATTCCAACACATTGCACCGATATTTTGCATGGCTTCATAGGTAAATTGAAGATTAACCGATCAAAATTTAACTGATTACTCGAATTTTTTACTTTAATTTTAGATGAAAATTGAGTTTGAAAAAATAAATCATTGATTTCTCCTTTAATAATTTGAAAAATTATCCCCATTAACTCATTTTATTAACCAGTTTGCTTAAAGAGAAGCGAAAACAGTTTGACGGATATCTGTTAATAGCGTGTCAAGTTATTTATTTTACAATTTTACCTCTCCCGTTAACAAACGATTAGATGTAATCAGTTAGAAAAGGGTTTATTTGATGATTTTTGAAAAGCTCATCATAAAGAAATTTTATTTGTTGAAACTCAATTTTTCTTGCCACCATTAAGGCGAAAGATGAGGTAAATAAGAGGGTATTCGATAAATATTAATCCATTTGTAAATCCCTGTTATTGTAAGGACCGAGAATAGTATCTCAAATAAAACTGTACCGTCCCTAACTCGAAAAATTGTGGTGTTAATGCAATTTACTTGGATGTTTATGCATACATACGTATGCAACTTTAGTTTGTTATATGATGGTGACAGTCATCTTTTTGGAACAAAAGGAAAGCATTTCTAAATGTTCGCAAACTTCTGAAAATTTGATTGGTGGGATTCCCACATCGAATGGAATTTTAAAAGACTCTACCATGGATTAGGTATCATAATTTGGAACATTAGTCTGTAAAGTTATCTAGCCGACTTCGCCAATTATATAAATTTATCGACTGTGCTTTCATTAAAGTTATTTTGATTTGGACTTTTTGATTCTTTTTCATTTTTGTTAAACTAATCAATTCACTTAATTTTTGGACTATATACTTGAAAAGAATATATATCTGCGTGTGCGTACAACCATTTAACATGGTTTCACCACAACGTACGTTTTCTGACGATCTTGGAAAAAAAAAAAATTATTCGCTCAATCAAGGATGTGAAATCACAAGCCAAGACATGCATTTAATCACTCCGATATGAACTTCAAATTTTCATACAATTACAACCAAAAAAAAATGATTTTGATCGATTAGACGGGAATTTAGATTCAAATCTTATCAATGACTGAAAGGTACCAAAGAAAAGTTACTTATTTAGACATAAAATGGATAGAAAGTTCCCAAAAAAAAAAATCAACTCATCATTACATGAAGATTAATATTGTCATATCCATTTATCTGCAAAATTTATAATTCCTCTTCTAATTTTATTTAAAACTCTTCCATTCATATCTTCAGACCAACTAAAATATTTTTATACCTAACATTACACTTTAA
>SNVD02009778.1:0-40650 GCA_013180625.2 Boswellia sacra
TTGATTTGGAACAATGGGCTTTTTTGTGTAAGGTTGTTAGAGACAGTGGTGGCAGTTTTCAGTGTGTGGGTATTGTTAAAAGTTGTGCAGCAATTTGGAGTTGGTGTATGCCGTGGCTTGGTGGTTATGTTGGCAGCGTCTCTCAATAGATTGTTCTATAACTTGACATGCATTACACACCAGCAGAGATTGGGAAGGTGTTCCACAGATGCTTGTGAGGTAGACTTGCGCTAGCTGGCAAAGATTCATAGGCGTTTGAACCGAGTTTGTGTGGCGTTGTTGGTGGGCGTGTGGGTTTACAGGTTTGTGGCTGGGGCAGTAATTTTGTGGTGCTGCTGTGGGGGTTAATCAGTAGACAGATATGCTGATGTGGCTTGAGGTGTGTGCTTCTCGCAAATTGCTTCGTGGGCTGTTGGGTGGGGAAGCAACTTCTATGGCTCTTGGCAGTGACTTTTCTGCTTCTTGTGCTAGTGATGTAGCTTTTGTTGTGGCAGCAAGACTGGTGGCTGGATTTGCGGTTGTGGTTGTGTTTAGGTGAGACTTCTTTCCAAAAATAAATAAACAAATAATATAATATAAGATAGAACAGGAATGAAGAGGATTTCATATACATGGAGACCTCGATACTACGCTGCTCCATTTTCATTTAGCGTCTAACAATTAACAGCAGGGCGGATACTGTGCATTTCCAAATCCTCAGAGATAACTCTGACGCAGTTAACCCTATTTCTTCTTCTTTTTTTAACTTTTGATTTTGAACAATAAATTAAAAATTTGAAATGGAGAAGACCTTTATCCTTAAAGGAAACACATCAGCCTAATTGACCAAAACATGAAGATTGAGCACATCAAACCTCAAAAAAAAAACCCTGATATATAACCCTTAATAAATTCCCATCGTGCAACAGTTTTTTCTTTTCTCTTCTTTCTTTACTTTCTCTTTTAAGAACCAAAGAAAACTATATTAGAAGTCGGAAATATTAAAATGAAGGTGAACCAGCCATCAAATAAAGAAAAGCAAGACAAGACAATGACAATTGCACTCCAGAATTTCAGAATTCAACTAGCAACAGCATGCATATTAAAATGCCACATATATCAACAAGGGCAGAATAGAAATAAAGAGTTGTTGATCAATAAGCTTCCACCTAATGGTTCAAAACTACAATACATATAATAACCATTGCTCATCCAGACATATTAAATTAACCCAAAAAAAAAAAACTTAAATCATGAATCATTTAGGTAAACCATGAAAACAATAAATAAATAAATATATTCAAGAGAACTTACCAATACTTGACAAGACAAATCCCGATAGTATATCCTCTTCTTCAATCCCAGCTAATCTAACCCGTAGATTTTCGCCGGGTCCTGCTACCCTAACCTTCTTTTCATCACAATATACAGCAGTGACTTTTACTTGAGCCTGCAGATTGGTGAGTATGATCCTTAGCATCCATGAATAAATAAATTGCACTTGGCATAAACAAGAAACCATAAATAAAGCTATAAAAAAAAGGCAGGTCTAGAGAAAACACCTTATTTGGCATGATCAACAAAGAATCACCCTCACGTACACTGCCAGATTCTACCTTTCCCATAACAACAGTTCCCATATCTTTGAATTTGTCAATTAGAGGCATCCTACAATTCAAATGTACAATATCAAAATAACAATTTTGACTACAGGAAATTGTTCAATATTGTTGAATCGAGGGCAATTCTTTCTGAAAGAACATGATTTTAGTCTTTCAAAATGGCAAATGTTAGAATCAATGGTAAAAGTTCTCTAGAACACAGTGGGCATGTAATCTCAAGCTTAGCAGGAACTTGAATCATAAAGACCTTCTCTGCAGACCTGCTAGGTGCTCTTTCTAAACAAAAACAAGAGACATAATAGAAATTATCAACCAGCTAGGTCTCACAGGAGGTGTTTTAATTCATCACATGGAGCTCTTTAACAGTTCAGTGGAAGATCCTAGCATTTTCCTTTCCAAAGCTTCCTTCTTTTTATCCAAAAATTTAAACCCCCCAGAAAAAGAAAATTTTGGTTTAGTTTATAGCCATGCCTTTTAAGCAAATTAATACCAATAATGATACAGAATTTACGACCACACATGTAACTCTCTACTAATCGTTACGAGCACACATGTACCTCTCTCCTAATTGGCACATTATGTGTAACAGAGAGGCTGAGAACCTAGACCACCTAATTTTGCAGTGTCATCTTGCCTGGCACTTGCGGATGAATCTGATTTTTGCCTTTGAAACCTTCACTGTGTAGTCTATATTTCATGCTTCCATCATCTTTTGGAAAGACTTCAATCTTTCAACAGAAAACAGATAGGGAATGTCCACCAGGATGTGCAATTATGAAAAATTTATGTATTATTTGGTCAGAAAGAAAATTAGAAGAATTTTCAAAATAAACGAATGAAGGACGGTCAATCTTTATGAGATAAAGACATCTTTTGAACTTTACCTCAGGGATTCTGTCTCTTCTGAATTCAATGATGTGCTGTTTTTTCTTTACTCTCCACAACTGGAAGGCATTTAATTGACTAAGGTAGACTCTTTGGTTTTTTTGTTGAATTTGGGGCTCTTTTATAAGCTTATTATTTTAGTTGCCTAGCAATAATATGTATAGATTATTTACTGTGGACAGCTGGTAACAGCTTTGTAAATCCTTCTTTGATTTTGAAAAGAAACTGAAAAATAAAAATAAAAATCCCCTTACACTACAGAGCACTCTTTATATGATGAATATCATTCTTTAAAGGTTCTGTGAGCAGCATCAATGGAAAGGTGAAAAAGGAAAATGAAGAAGATCCAATCAAGAAACATTATTACATACCTAAATGGACCTTTAGGATCTCGTGCAGGAACTTCAATGGCATCAAGGGCTTCAAAAAGACAGGGTCCATTCCACCATGGGCATATGCTTTTATCCACTCGTGTTTTCATGTTTGTACCAACCAAACCAGAAATTGGTAGAAACAGGACATCTGCAAGTTTATATAACAGTAAATTCAACGAGAAATAACCAGGTAAACATGCAATCGGCCACTAGATGCTCAACTACACTGAAAAAATAGCCTTGTAAATTGTATAACTTGCTAGTAGAACAATCATCTAAAATAATGCTAAATCTTACTAAGGATTCTTTGACACAGCACAGCACAGATCAAATTAAAATCCTGATGAACAAGGTACTAACTGAGATAAATAACAAATGATAACATGCACAATGACACTATTATTCCAATTAATTAGTCTTGCTCATCATACGGTAGGCTAGTGAGAATTTTTTTACATGACAGTAGCCGAATCTTAGAAAGTTCCATTCTCAACGATGTAATTTTATGACATATTATGCAAAACAATCTGAAACTTATACCAGGGATAAGTTCCAAAGGGAAGACACATCATTAAAAGCTTCTTAATCAATCAAACAAAATAAATTAAGTTCTTCCCAAAAAAGAATTAAAATAAAAATAAACTATAATTGTGCAAGAAGAATTCAAGAAAAACCAGCCAAGAATTTCTAATAGGCAAAGGAATTAAATCCTTGTAAAACTATCCAAAAATAAAAATCCTAGTCCAACTCAAAACAGGAATCCAGAAAATAAATCATAAGAAAAAAAGGAAAATGAAATAAATTCCAAAAATCTATAGGCTATCCTAAGTCACTAACACCATAAAACAAAATAACTTCCGACAAAATACTCAGGAAACCATTAAGCAATACCTTTCTTCACATTGTAGCCTGAAGACTTCAAGAATGGTATCATCTTTGATTCAATTTCATCATACCTGGCAAAGAAGGCCAAAATGAAGAAAAAGCCAGGATTGAGAAGAAAATAATTACACAAAAATCATGGCGAAGATAAGAACCTTTCTTTCGACCAGCCCACAGTATGATCATCCATTTTATTGACAACAATAAGCAGCTTAGACACACCCAAAGTTTTTGCAAGCATAACATGTTCACGGGTTTGCCCACCTTTCTCATATCCAGTTTCAAATTCCCCTTTTCTAGCAGATATTACCTAATACATATTAAGAGAGGAGATCAGCTGAAAACTCAAAATGCCGAATTCTTTAGATGGAAATAAAACACAAACACTCACTTACCAGTACACCAACATCAGCTTGAGATGCCCCACTGATCATATTTGGAACATAACTCTTGTGACCCTGAAAAATCAACCAATAAAAGACAACTGAAAATGGCTCTCTCAAAAAGGAGAAAAATACATTCCAGCAACCAATATATTTACTGAAAAATATAGAATACATGGACCATTTCCGTATCACAAAGGCAGAGGCAAACCTTATACAATTCAATGGTGGAGCTAAGCCATCAGATCCTTAGACAAAACCACATACCTCGACCTTTTACTTGTTCAACAATTTCAGAACTAGGGGCAAGTTCAAGACCTTATAATCTTGGTAGCCAAGAAACTTGCAGAATGCAGAATACATAGATATGTATATATATATATATATCCCCCAAGCTCAAGTGGCCCCAAGCAGATTTGAACCCTTGACATCATGTTTGGAACCAAGAGTTTTTTACACTAAGCGCAAGCCTTGGGGTTAAATACATGATACTATTGGCATCCCATTCTTTACAAATTTGTAAAATGTACACTAATTATCAATCTGTTTTATGCTTGCTCTTTTTTCTTTTCTTTTTCTTTTCTTTATATAGATGATTTTCTATTATGGTGTCAAGCATCAATTAAAGAATCACTACATCCAAGATTAACAAGTATTACACTTTTCATACGCTTCAGGTCACCCTCATTATAGCCTTACATTTTAGTATTAGTATGATTCTTTTTTAATTTACCCCAAACCTTTTCTCCCCTTTCTCATACGCAATCCAACCACACATGCCCGCAAAATAAAAACTAGCAACATGCATATTCTCCTTGTTAACAGAGAGAGATAGAAAGGAACTATAGGACAAGAGATAATTTTATGCAATGATTCAATTATGGTACCTAGCTTATGTCATCTAGCTACCAAGATGACAAAGAAACAACATTCAATAAGATACCATAGGTAATCACAACTGTAAACTTGCTAATTCAATTCTAACACTACTAAAACAAGCTAATAAAACCATGCACCTGGAGAACACTTTACGCCGCGGCAATTTCTACTACCCCATAAAGTCAAAACTGACAGTGTCAGGCAATCTTAAACTATTACATTACAAGTAACCATGATCACAATGAAAAATAGAAAGAATAACGGAAAATAGAAACTTATAAGTAACCATGATCATTGTGTATAAAACAAAAACAAAATTGCTTAAAGATAGCTCCTCACCGGGGCATCCAAAATTGTAAACCTAGTTGTCTCTGTTTCGAAGTGTGCCCTTCCAACTTCTACTGTTTTACCCTACAGCAAGCATTGAACATTTTATGCATCTGCAAAATTAACTAAATAATATTTTACAGGCAAATATACCGATTTAAAAACATAAAATAAATAAATAAACCTCTTATGAGCTGTCCTGGGAAATTAATAACAGTATCATGGTCTTTAAACCGCTAAATTTATAAGAATATTAAAAAGTACCTTGACTCTCTCCTCTTCATTAGTGTCCATAATATATGCCATATACCTAGCAAATAGTAAATGGGTGATATTACACAAGGATATTCTAATACAGCAAAAAGCATTGATGACATAGAAAAGCACATCAAATATTATGAAACAACAAGTTGACTCCAAAATGAACTAAGCCTTGTGGCTGCAAGAGAAATATTTGAAGACCAGCCATATCACCAAACACAACTGAATCACATAGAATCAAATGAAATTATTTTGTTCAGTAGTTGCAAGCATAGGAAAATGTGAAATTTTGAACAGTTGGGTAATTTTCAATAATTGTTGAGGCATCTAGAAGAAATTTAAGAACAAGGAAAAGTGTATATTACAGAAAACACAAAATAAAAAAGAGCATTCCATATTTCTTCATATGCTTGAAATAATATTGGAAATACAAAGAAACATGGTGGGAAATTACTAAACAGCACAAATGCCATCTACATTAAGATCTAGGTCAATTTAATTCAATCTGTTATTATAAACCCCAAACCCAACCCACCCCCCCCCCCCCCCCCCCAAAAAAAACCCAAAAAAAGAAAAAAAAAATTCCCAAGAAGAAAAAAATGGATATATGCATTTACTGTTAGGGACATGGGCTAATTGATGCAGCAGATATTATAATTGCCAACTATCTCATGCAAACTCAACCTCCTGGTTTATATCAATAACGATTAATAAACACATAGCAGGCTGCAATTTTCATATGCAGAGGCATAAGTAGAAAACTAAACGAAATGAAGCAACAACGTGACGTCAAAGAGTGAAACTGTATGCTTCTAGGGCACATTTCAAGATAAAACAAAGTTAAAACTCCATTCGCCTTCTTTTATAAACCCACGAAGAATACGGTTGCAAGATAGCCAAAATGAAGTCTCACCAGCTTTCTCTGCTTTTATCCTTTGCCTCTTTCTCATATTTTTGGATTGTACGATCATCAACCTGACCACTAAGGAAAAGTATCTGGCCTCCGGTTGTGGACTTACCAGCATCTGCAACCCAGATACAAGAAAAGACAATTAAAACATATCGAATTCGAGGTGGGTACTGTATGTAGATGGAAATGGTCCAATAAAAGCCACCGCACCTTCATCAAGCATCATATAGTTTCTTTCTTTATCTATATTTAAAAAACTAAATGAAAGAGACCATACATACATACATACATACATATATATACACACACACATACATACATATAAAACAAAAAAGGCCCCTGAACACTATCTTTTTTAGATTAAATGACCCTCAAAACTCTTCTTCAGTCACTGAAAGTCATTTAAACAACCAACAACTACTGCACTCACTTTAGAATACCAAAGTAATGGCAACAATTGACATATTCTGCAAATTGAAAGTGATTCAAAATAATGCTAAAAAAAAATAAAATAAAATAAAGCAGCAGGCATGGTCAAATTCATAATACCTTTCATTTTCTTCCAACATGACCACATATATTCTTTAAGTTCAATAAGGTCTCATACAATAACTTTTGACATGAATAAAATCTCTTTCATCAAAATTCACCTCAGGAAAATTAGTTAAAGATGGAAAATCCCAGTGGGGCTTATTTAAAATACCTTTTGTTTTTTTGGCGGTCAGGTTAAATCAAAATCCTGTTGAGTCATAGAATATTTGAACTCACAATGGCAATCAAATACAACTTAATCTTCCATCATTCAAACTGCTACTCACTAAACTCATTTAATTTAGAAGGCACAAAACACACAGAATCAAGGGTCAATCACATGCACACAGGTGTTGATACTCTGAGGGTGACACTCTTACTATAAATCACCACGTATAGATTAGTATTAGACAGATATTATGTGACAGCATATTACATTCACCTTGTCAATGCATACAACACACCAGACAATTTTCATCAATTGAAAACCACATAATCAATCTTCATAAATTCAAAACCACATAATCAATCATGAAAACCACAAATTAAGTACTTAACCTACCAACATGACCAATAAATACCACATTCAAGTGTCGCTTTTTATTTCCTTCAATCTCATCTGATTCAACATCTTCCACAGCAGATGCTTCCTTGTCTTTCACTACAATCCAGATCAAAAAGTGAAAATGAAAAAAAAAATAAAAGTAAATATGAAAAATAAAAGCAAAACAAAGCATAAAGTCAAGGAACCTTTTGGCTCAGTACTAGCCAGCTGAGAGGTCGTGTTCAGCTCCTTCTTTGTATCTAAAACCATCAGATGTAAAATTAATAAAAAGATGTCTCTATATCAAACCCATATGGCATTTACCGTCCATTTCCTACATTTTTATTGATGCAAGCCTAGGCCATATGCATAAGTAAATGAAATGATAGTTGTCTTACAATGAACTGATATGAGATGGCTTTTTCCTATATTTCCTGAGGAACTTTGCACAGAAATAAAACAATAAAGGAAGGAAGGGGGGAAAAAGAATGAATTAGGGTTGAACTTTACAACTTTTGGGTATATCAGTGAAAGTAGTAATTAACCATCATGATTTTGGTAACTAAAGTGGCTGACTGCAAAACAACCTGGTATTTTACTTCCCTATTAATCAAACTGCATGTCAAGCTCTACTAAGCACAGACAAAACGAGTAGGCATACCAACATTTGAAGAGGATAGTTTCTAACCTAATCACAACAAGAAAAAGAATAGCCCACGCAGTAGTTATCTATCATGCTTTTGGCAGCTACAGATTCTAACTTAAAAGGCAAAACAAAACGTGTCATTGCTTCCTAAATATATCAAAATACATATTAAGCTCTATTAAGGAATGAAGAGAGCGCAGGAAGCCAACAATTGAAGAAGATAGTGTCTGACCAAATGACCACAAAAACATAAATAATAAAACCCTCTTACTAAATACAGCAAATGGAAACAATTTAATCCAACACAATGTTTTCTATTAAATCCTATATCGTTGTCTGAGATGCTGTCACAAAACAGAAACAATTTAATCCAACTAGAGATTTTTCTGATTGATTACAACAGAAAATTGTTCAAAAGGATGAACAGTTGAATGCCAGACACCCCATTATCAATTTACTCAATTAGGATCCAATTACCCAGTCAGAAAGAAGTTACAAACAATTGGCTAAAAATAAGAACTTTATAAACAATTTACCTCAATCCCACAGAAAATTCTATTTGTTTCCACTTCATTGCATTCCCAGGTTGAAATTTTTCATTGTCATATTCTAGCTATTCCTACTTTAATGCATCTAAGTTTGAAATTTTCTCATTGGAAAATCCCAATCATATTAATAGATAAAGGAATTATCGTGTCTCATTACAGGTAACCAAAGTCAAAACTTAAGCAATGAACAGTTTAGAATGCTAGATTCTCCATCAAAATAATAATGACTTCATGTACTTCCTTGCGTATGAGCATAAAATCCAACATAAAATAGCTGAAACAAACCCAATGATCCTACCAACCTTCCTCCGTCTCATCCACCATTTCAACTTCTTCTGGCTTTGCTTCTTCTGGATTGACCACCCCGTTATTATCTTCTGCTAAGATTCGATACAACATTCAAACACAATCGAAAAATAAAACAAATTTAACAAATTGCAACCCATTCTGAGATATATATATATAAACTATAAGGGTCCTTCTAACACTACCTGTGGAGTCAAGCTGTAACGAGCGGATGTCCTCCTCAATATCTAAGAATTGGGACAAAGACAAAAACTCATACAAGTTAATCACAGCATTTCTCAACAATCAACACTATCCCAACAGTTACTCTCCATTTATTTGCATCCAAAAAGCATAAAAGCTGAATCTTATTGTTTCACAGTCCACCAAATTATGCGAATTCAACGGAAATAAACATTGAAACAAAACAGAGGGAAAGCAGCCAAAAAAATAAAAAATAAATTAAAAAACTGAAATTTAACCAAAAAAATGAAAATTAACTGAAATTTGAGAAAAACAGAGCAAGATAAATTAGATCAGAGCAGAAATTAATCAGCTGATAAACAACAGATCTAAAACACAGAAATATTGCTAAAAAAAATTAGAAAAAAATAAACAAAAATAAGAGATTTAGCAGAGATAGAGGAGAATCAGAGAGCGAAATGAAGAGAAAGGCGAGAAGCGAGAGAACTTACCCATAGCGATGAGGTGGTGTAAAGGGAGGCCTAGGGTTTGTTTGTTTGTTCGGTTTGGGGAGTGAGGAGAAGCAAGAGAGAGAGAAAGGGAGGCGTGTGTCGCGGTAATGTTTTGTTCTGGAAGCTACCTTAACCTCACTCACTACTTTCTCAGCGTACAGAATAAAATCAACCCGTGCGTGATTTGATCTCCTCCTGCTGAGACTTCCGTTGGCGTTATGGTACAAAATGTCGTGTCATGAAACTAGGGTAATTTTGGGACGAAAATTTCAAATTCTCAAACTTTGGGGTTTACATGCAATTAAATAGTAATACTGGGAATTTTTTAATTATTATTTTAAATGCATTTATTTCTATTTACTTGTTGACAGGGATGGTAATTTTTGACATGACACGCGAACACAACTTGACACAATACAGGTTTAAACAGGTTTAGGTTTTGACTTATTTGTGTTTGTGTTGTATTTGTGTCGAAGATGTCAACTTGTTTAATAATCGTGTCGTATTCGGGTTGAAAGTCTTTGACACGTGAATACGATTATGTGGCACGTCACGATTATGACACGAACACGTTTATGACACGAGTAACACGAATAACACGACTTGACACGATAACACGAATATTGACACGATTATAAAATAATATTAAATTTAAAAATATTAAATTTAATATTAAAATTTTGGACATTTTAATCCCTATTATATGTATCCAAATTTTAAATTAAGAATATAATTTTGAAACCTAATAAATTTTAGACCTACTACACGTTTGGACACTTTTGTTATTTAATAAAATTTTAAACCTAATTCTAATTTTGATGCAGTAGACTTTTTTCTCTTAAATTACCTCATTACCCTTCTTACTATATTTTTCCACATAATTCTCTTCCATCTTCTTCTCTCTTCTTCATCCTTTCTCTCTCTGTAATTCTAATATCTCTATCATATTTTTCTCTCTTCTTCCTATATTTTAGTGCATTTTCTTCATCTTATTTATTATCAAATATATTCATCAACTTAAGTTTTAAAAGGCAAAGAAAGAAGGCAAGAGAAAAATAAACAACGGTTTGGAATCCGATAGCATGAAATCTGACACTCGACAACATGAAAATCTGACATCGAAATAATCTGACATTTGACAACATTAAATCCGACACTTGAAGACATGAAAGCCGACACTCGATAGCATGAAAATCCGACACTCGACACAATGAAAATCCAACACTCGACGGTATGGAATCTAACACTCAACAGTATAAAATCCGACACTTGACAACATTAAATCCGACACTCGAAGGCATGAAAGCCGACACTCGACAGCATGAAAATCCGACACTCGATATAATGAAAATCCGACACTCGACATAATCCGACACTTGACAATATTAAATTCGACACTCGAAGGCATGAAAGCCGACACTCGACGGTATGGAATCTAACACTCAACAGTGTAAAATCCGACACTCGACATAATCCGACACTTGACAACATTAAATCCGACACTCGAATGCATAAAAGCCGACACTTGACAGCATGAAAATCCGTCACTCGACATAATGAAAATCCGACACTTGACAACATTAAATGTGACACTCAAAGGCATGAAAATTTTTGTGTTACCCGTTTAATAATCGTGTCGCGTTCGTGTTGAGTCTTAGTGACATGAGTAATAAACGGGTCGTGTTCGTGTTGGGTCAATCTTTATAATGTCACAGCTCGATACGATACGAATACGACCCGCGAACATGAATTGCCACCCCTACTTGTTGGTCAAAAAGTTTTTCCCCTTTAATGCTACTCGAAGCTCTTTTAAACTTTGTTTAGAATAATTTTGTTTGGGTTTTCGATTGGTTAGAAGGGTTTTTTCAACATTAGAAGTTCTTTTAGTTTTATACTTTGTTGTTTGGATGTCATTCAAAAAGAGTTGTTTTGCCTTAATAGAAAAGTTTAAAAATTAAAGTTTTTTAGAAAATGTTAAAGATACATTTGTTTAATTATAAAAATTTTGTTTTATTTTTTATATTTAAAAATAATAATGCTAAATTTATAACTCAAATACAATCAAAACTTTATAACTTGATATGATAACTTACATGATAAAAATTCATATGAATGAACAAAATTACATCTTCAATCTTCACTATGATTTTGTGACGTATCACATCATTTTTTTTTGTAACCGAGGTGTCCGGGCCAGTTTATGCGCCACCACAACTAATCCAAGACTTCACTGTTGGCCTTACTAACTCCCTTCTAGGTCGCTCTTGCCACTTGAACTAACCCATTGTGGGTAGCTATACTTCGATTGTAAGTCTAGTATGATTGATAAAAAAATACTCACTTAGTAATTTAATTATATGAAATACTTTTATATTTATCTAACCAAACAACCATTAACTTTTTAATTAAAAACTCCATTTTTAGAAACTTTACTTCTATAAAACTCTACCTAAAAGAGCTGAAATAGGAGTATGCTACTTTTACAAATTATGTAAATAAACTGATATGGTATTACTTATTTATTTATACACCATCACCATTCATTAAATGAGTAGATTTTATATATTTATTATTCCAATCATTCCATGACATATTAGTTTGTATGCAATAATTTATATAAAAAATTTGTAAAACTAGCGTTACTCATTAAGTAAACATGCCTTACTATATATGATTTAGTAAAATATGTTTACAAAATAATATTAAATGTAATAAAATATTTGATAATATTATACGCCATATTTAAAATTTATCCAACTACATTGATATTATTGGCATTTATGTCAGCGTTCAATCGGAGGAAAAGGTAAAAGATTCAATCACCAGTCGTGGGTTGTAATAATCATGTTACATGATTACGTTAATGTTATTATAACAATGTAACGCGTTGTAAGCCATATGTATGTGACATAAATATTACAGATCATGCCGTAGTATAAGGATAGCATAGTCAAACCTACATGATTGTGTTTTCTTGCTTTGATTATTGGCCACATGGTTGAGCCATTTTGTGGCTTCAATTCAGTATTGAGTTCAATGTTTCGTCATGCTTCATCGATAATCTTTTGATTACCCCCAATTTAGTCAAGTTAAAACAAATCCATGATTGTAGAGAATGTTTTCTTTTAAAAAAATTATGAATATCTTCGAAATAATTATTTTAAAATTTAAAAATGATGATTTAATCTGAAGATGAATTCATCTAACTTGTGTATGAATATAGGAGGAATAAGATATATGGGAATTAATTCATAATTATACATTTGTTACCTTGCAATTTTGAATTTGTATCCCTTTAATTGCAAGCAAATATATAGATGTGGTCAAAGATTCACCGTATGCAAGATTCTTACATTGTTGTCGAAGATAAGATAATATTAATAGGGTAATTAATAGTATTAAATATAATATTACAAAATTCAAGTTTAATAACAATTGTCTACCTAATATTTTACTTATCTAGTTATCCCATAATGTAACATATTCTTATTTGAAGGATGTTAGGGAATTTCTAGAGGTTATTAAGGTTTGACGGAATTAATAAAGGTCCAAAGGTTTAAGAAACAAACATTGACATCCAAAACTTAATGGAAATTGTTTATATAATATTAACTGCACAAAGATCACTATATCAAATAAATAATAATGATAACGATAACAACAACAACAACTAAAGTTTTAAAATGCTTTTTATTTTCTTTTTCACAAATTTCATATATATATATATATATATTTATTTATTTATTAGAGTGACATAAACCACCCCATTAAAAAGAAAATATCAAGGGGACGATTTTTTCTTTTTTGAAATCTTAATGTTTCTGAATTAAACTGAAATCTTAATAGATAAATCTGAATAATATATTTCTTTTCTAATTTCAACGTGAATTAAAATATCTAAAATTAATATTCTTACGTATACATTTTTATCATTTGATGTTGTTTTCAATTGCGTTTTTTGACATATTAATAATATTTGTAAATTAATTTTTTGAGAACATTATTATTGAAGTATTTCAATAATTATAATTTTATAATTTTAAATATTTATTATTATACTCTAAGTTATTTTTTCAAAATTAATAAAATAATCATTTATAGTGTAGTTATATGTGCAATTATTTAAATATTTATTGTTGTATAAAAGTTACATATAAAAGACACTAAATAAATTAGATAGGAGTATTTTTTAGAATTAAGGGTGATATGAACTATTCAAACGTTTGCATTCAGATAAAAGTTAAATGTTTTAGTTTTTTTCATTTAAATAAAAATGTCTTATGTAAACAAAATTAAATAAAAAGATCTGAGAATAGGTTAAATTCTGACTTCTGACCAACAAATAATAAGCCCCTAAGCCTAATTTCTATTCAATAGACTAGACATAACATAACATAATAAGACTAAAACTATGTTAACATGACATAAGATGAAATTAATTATAAGTTAACTGGAAACTCCGCATAATCTTTTTTTTTATTGGATGTTTTCAACATCTTATAGTTTTGAGGGTTTTTTTGTCGTTTTATTTTATTGTAATTTATTGGAAAATTAATAGTGAGTAGTTAATTTGAATTTTTCAAGTGAAATGTCTGAAAAGTGAACAATTATATCTTGTGGGGTGTGAAGTTTTTTTTATTTATCTGCTATATATTATTCAGAATTGAATGTTAGCAAGTTTTGTTTTTGAAGTTTTTGATTGATTAGATTTGGTAATATAATGGACTTGTAGGTTAAGTTATATAAAACTTTGAGTTGAAGGTAAATAATCATATAAATGAATTAAATAATTTATTGAAAGATTAAATTGAGATAGAATATTAATGCACTTAAAAAAAATATTTCATACAATTGAAATTTTCATTTGTGCTACAATTATTACTACGAGACTAAATGAGAACAAGCCCAAAATGGGAAAAAAAAGACAGCCATGAGGCAGGCCCAATAGGGAAGCACAAGCCCAAGAAATGAGGCCCAACCAGGACATTAAAAAATAGATGGGTCTGGAAGATCCGGCCCAACATTTAATCAATCTCGACAAAAGAAGGCTCCCAACTGAATGATCCTCCTATGTTCCTCGAATAGCACTACAAATATTTATCGGGAAGAAAAATATTTGAAAATTTTTAACTTCCCCATCATCGTTGGGTTTGTAAAAAGATTGTGCTCGTGCATGTGTATACTTATATAATACTATTAATTTATGAACAAATGATACTAGACTTATAATCTACATACAATCAAAACTTTATAACTTGATGTGACAATTTACATGGCAAAAATTTACCAGGGGAAGAATAAACAAAAAAGAATAAGAAAACTTACATCTTTAATAGGATTTTATCATGTAAACTACTATATCAGTTTGTAGAGATTAGATTGTATGTAAGTTGTAAGTATAACATTACTATATCTGACTTGGTGTATGTTAAATTCACCTTTACATGGTATTTTAGAAATTATTACTATATAAACAACCTTTTTTTTCCTAGAAAAAAATATATTTTCTTTTTGTCTGTGTTGAGCTAACATATGTTATAGAATGGGATAATATCATAAACCACCCTTGAAGTTTAGCTAATTATCATGCATAAAGCTTCTTATGTAAATATATCAGCGCGGTCCCTAACGTTTGCGTTTAAGCTTCATCCAGGTCCAGCCAACAAATTCCGCTAGCTTTCAAATTAACATTTTGAGGTATTTTAGTAAAATGACATAATTTCATATCAGTAAACGTAAAACTAACCCTTGAATTTTCTTTACAAGCATCACCATCCAGAACCACCATAGCCACTATCACCACCATCAAATTCATTTAAATAAAAAAATATATGTCATAAGACTCCATCATGATAGCACCGAATTTTCCTCCACCATCAACACCCACAATCTCAACTCAATCACAAAGCTATTAAAAAAAAGAATCAAATATTCAAAATTAAATTTAGATTATTTCAACAATTATGTTTAAAAAAAATTATGCAAAAACTCTAAAACACAAAACTGGCATGCTTTTCTTTCTCCTCACTAACTTCTTTAAAAATTTTCTCAACCTAAGAAAACATTCACAGACACTACGTATTGAAATGAAGCAACAAAAATAAAGACAAAATTCTCAAACCGAAATTTTATAAAGAACCAGTAGCCAGACAAAGCTATGTTTGGAGATTAAAAGGTTGGGTTGAGAGAGGTAGCTGTGGGTGTGAAAAGGGATTGGATTTTCGGTTGCAAAAAAAAAAAAAAAAGAAGAAGAAGAAAGGATATAAAAGTAAGGGGAAAATGGTATTTTTAATTTTTTTTTCTCAGTTTCTACACAACCGGAATCTGTTGGCTGGACCTGGATGAAGATTATACGCAAATGTTAGGGACCGCGCTGATATATTTACATAAGAGGCTTTTTGCATGATAATTAGCTAAACTTCAGGTGTGGTTTATGATAATATCCCATTATAGAATGCATACAATGTGCTTTTACTTTTTTTTCTTCCTCCAAACAAGGTATAAATTGTTGTGTTGTGAAAATACTTTTATTAATGCTGTGTAAAATAACATTAAATAACTAATATTATTTTCCTCTTTATAAATTTGAAATATATGTGACCTCCCTTAATGTTACAATAAGTATCCATAATACTCTTTAAGTGTCTTTATTTTAATAAATTTATTCTTACTAATTTAAACAATTTAATACTAAATTTCATAATTTATTTGGGAGATAAAAACATCATCTACCTATTTCTTCGTATAAATTGTAAGAATATTTATAGCATTATAACTTACAAAAGAAATCCTTAAATAATTTTTAAAACTTGTAGAAAGATCATTTAATATATTTTATTAAATGAACAATACCATCTCTAAATTTATACTTCAATTCTCATATTTTAAATCATTTAACATCAATATAAAGCTATGGAAAACACAGTTTTCACATGAAAATTAAGGACAACTAATGTATTTCAATTATCATATTCATACTTAGTGTAAACCCAAATTTTTTTTCTAATCCTTTTCCGCAAAATTAAAAAAAATATTGATAAATTCGTTAAGGGTCTTTTTTTTTTCAGGGTTTATATAAGATTAGTTTTCGTTTCTTTTCATATGTACCTATAATACTAATAAAATCTCCGGATCGAAAGTTTTGAAAACACTCAAAAGACCTAAAGGGTTGAGGCATAATAAGCAATGGACTAGCAAAGAAATGGCTAATTTAGGGTTGCTATTGCTGTGAAAAAAAACTATTTTTTCTGCAACAACAACAATTTTCATGTTTGGAGTTGTTTTTCAACTTGTTTTCGAAAAAAAAAAAGTTGTTGCAAAAAAATTCTGGATTTAAAAAGGACTTCAAAAGCAAGAAGTCCCATACTTTTGGAGACCTGCTTCTACCTTTGATATAGGAAATGTATTAAATATCCTCACTTGAAAAATAAAATTAAAAAATTCCTTCATCTTTTTTTAATTATACTCAATTAATAATTAAAAATATTTAATTATTTTTATTTTAAAATTTAAAATTATTGACGAACGGGTTTTCAGACCACAGTTGGAGGCAGTCACCGACGACGATTTCAGAGGTGAGTCAAGAACACTGCCAGAACCAGCGTGATCATCAATGTGTGATCTGTCCATCCATGGTGGTTGTAATGGCAAAATGTGTGGCATTTTGCGACAAAAGTTCGGTAGGAAAGTTTCGCCTTATTCTACAACAAATGGATACACCTTTTATCATTACAACCACTATAGATGGATAGATCGCTCTTTGGTGATCATGCTGGTGTAGGTGGTGTCATTAGACACACCCAAGAAACGGTCGCTGGAGACCATCTTTGGCCGCTGTCTGATAACCCTCTGAAAGCTATTTAATTTTTTATTTTTTAAATTTCGTGAAATAAATTTAATAAATATAATATTTTTATATACTAATATATATAAATATATTATAAATTTTAAATTATTTTATAAGTAAATATGTGTATTTTCCCAATAAAATATTAAATTTAAATGATTTTGATTTTGATATTTAATTAATTAAATTTAAACATATAAGTTATACATCCATATGTTTTACATAAATTAAAAATTAATTATACATTATATTTATATTTATATAAATAAATAATTTATATAAAATTTGTTTAAAATAGTTCAATATTATAAATAAATACTATATATGTCTATTTTGGTCATTTGCACATAATAAAAGCTACAGTACAACAATATCAAACTCCTCTATCTTGTTTCTAAAAAGCAAAACAATTTTTAAAAGTTGGTTTACCAAATAACCTCCGCTTATTAAAAAAAACTGATTTTTTTCTACAACAGTTGCTTCTTTCTACAGTAATAACAACTCTAATCTGGCCCAAAGTGTCACATGTATTATATCCCAAATCAAATAGACTTATACATATCTCTTCAACCTGCCACCATTTGATTTTTTTTTTTTTTATGGTAGTGATATAAAAACTAATGAACATCAATAAGAATTAGTAAACCAGCGGGCTATCATCTTAATAAATAAATCTGCACAACATCAATTTAATAAAATCCTGAATCCAAATGGTTCAAAGCGGTAAAAAGTATCTGATGCAATTAAAAAGTTTGATTTACTTTGAAAGGATATTATTGGAATTATGAAGGGTATATTGAAAAATAATTCATTTTTTAAAATTTAGTAATGAATTTATAAAAGATTTAGGTTTTCAGAGCATTCTTATTGGCGCAAATAAATATCGGTCTCTCAACCTTCTCAAAGTATCAATTTTCTTATTTTTTGAAACTATTTTATAAGACATTATTTTCTATATAATCAACTTCAAAATCAATCACTTTTAATTTATGTGACCAAATAAGTATATTGTTGTAACCTAAAGACAAATGAGTAAATTTGAAGCTAAAAGAATCCCAAACAAAAGTTAAATCACACAGAAAAGGAAGAAAAATAAAAATAAAAAAAGTAAAGGACGAGTGTATTACATCATTTAGATGTTTATTCAATCAAATCCTATAAGGATTTTGGTTAAATGAATTTTATCATATATAGAATATAAAATTGCCCTTAATTGTATCATCATAATTACAAGTAATTTGTTGGGTTTTCTCTTCTCCCATATATTTTCTAAGGTTAAAAAAGAAAAACCTTGATAAGAGCGTAGAATATATCCATTCAAAAATAATCAAATCTTTAATATGAACATAACATGTTAAGCCAATTAAATTAGGGGTGAGGTTATTTGCCCCCACAAAATTTATTTTTAAACTTATTCTTTTAGATACAAGCCACTAATTAAACTTTTATAAATTAGATTTTTTTCCCATCTGATCTTCATGATTTCAAAATTAATCATAACATCAACTTGATAAATTGAGATTTATTTGAAATTTAATAAATTAATTCTTAATTAAAAATACAATTAGAAACAAAAAAATGCTTAATCTTATATGAGAATTGAGATATTTATATAAAAAAATTATAAAAAAAAAATCTAATAAACTTTTTGAAAAAAAATTAGTTTTGTTATATTTTAAGTTAAATTATATATGTTCTACTTAACTAATTTAATTATTTAAATTATTTATGAGAATTTAAAGATCAATCAAAAAGAAATTAAATTGTTTCAATATATTAATAGTGGATGTGTTTAGAAGAATGGGTGTGAAAATAAATTTTGCGGGTGCAAATACCCCATCCTCAAATTAGCCATTCGAGTGTTCATTAAAAGTAAAACCGCAAAGAGTTTGAACTTTGAAACCTATTTACAAAATTAATGAAGATTTTTCCACGTCAACATATTTAAATTCATTTGGTTAGATTATAAGATAAGAATAATTTCATATTTAAAAAGTTTTTTTTTTGATAGTGTGATTGATGATTCAATATAAACTTGTCATATTATTTTATGATACATGTAAGAAAACTTTTAAGATTTTTTAAAAAATTATGATACCCTTAAAAGGAATAAAATGAATATAACTTACGGAATTTCAAGCATTTTCTAAAAATCTCAAAGTTAAGAAAAATAAGGAATTGTCTTTGATATTATATGAATATAATATAGAAGAGTAATGCTATACATACAAAGTCTGTATACAAAATTGATATGGTATTACTCATTCAATATCACATAACTCGTCAACGTTTTATTACATTGACAGTTCATTATAAATGCAATAATAGTATCAAGTTAACGGAGCTCTTAAATTTTAGTTTTCAAAAGAGGGTTAATATATCACATCCTCTAATTAAGTTTTATGAGAAGGAAATAATTTAGAATTGAAAAGGATGGCATGAGGCTCGCAGGAATTTATTTAAGTTGGATATATGCCTCTATTGATAATTGTCTTTGGTCAACCCTGCAACACACTTAAATGGCTTACAAAGTAAAATATTTTATCATAAGATAAAGTTTTTAATTAATTAAAAAAGCTCCTTTAAAATTAAGTATAATTTTTGAAAGAGCGAGAGACTGTATACAAATTTAAAAATGATTTTTTATTCTATCTTTTATAATTTTATTTTAGTAAAAAAATAAAAAATATGTTTTTATGCAACATGTTTTTCATAATTACAATAAAAAAACATATAAAACTTTTCCCCCTAATTTTTGAAAAGGAAAATATGAAATAAATTAAAATTGGCAAAATCTGAACTTGTGGGCCTGGGTCGCTTGTTTAGACATGCTAAAATATAATGTTGGCCTATAATTATGGGCCGCGACTAACATGCAACTGGCGCACTAAATGCGCTCTATTTTAGGATCGTGCGATCAATCAAGCGGTTATGGATGCACAAACTGGTGCCAGACTAGCCAGTTAAAAATAATTCTCCTGTATGAAAATAAGGGAATTACCGAAAATTAAAAAAATTGGCATAAGTTGCAAAAGTGGTAACCGAAAATAGAAGCATTTCACGGAGGGCAAAAAACCCATTTGTGAAACAATAAGCAGTTGGCTCTTCTACTTCAAACTTCATTATTGGTGCTAGGTTTTACACATCCTTGGAGGGAAATGCAAGATGTATAATTAGTGGAATTGGACGTGGAACAAAGATTATGTTGCAGCTGCTTCCATCCTATATGGTATTGCAGGCAGAGGTGTGCACAAGGAGGAAGGCCGTGGAAATCGGTGAGCAGTGTAAGGACGAATTTAACAAATAAACCATGTTAAACTTATTGATATTTGTATAGAACCTTTAGGTTTTATTTTTATTTTTATTTTTATTTGCAAGTGTTGTTAAGTTGTGTGTAAATCATTTCTTAATTGGCGAGGAATTGAATTGTGAGGGGCATGTTTATGAGTTCTTCTGGGTAGGGTGTTACACGAACAACATTTGGGTGTCGTTGGATATATTGCCTAACCATATAAATGAAACCCAAGGTAAGATATTTTCTTCCTGCAATTAATAATTGATGTAAACCATCTAAATTATGGTATTGGTACTGTCGTTCTGTGAATGGTTAAATTGTTACGTATAAATGGTAACTAGTTGTTTGTTCCAATCTTTATGCTTAGACTCGACATCTGTAGATGATGAGAATGAGATAGGGAGGATGATATGGAAAACTGTGTATTTAAAATATGATTAAATGAATACAGATTTGAGTGTCATGAGTTTTATTTGTTAGGGACAGGTTGATTATTAATGGAAAAAAATTTGGAATGATGAATGTAATGTATTCCTGATACACACAGTAGCTGTTACAACCAAATAGCCTTTTTATCGGCGACGACAGTGTTGGAGGGAACACTGCATTCCATAGCTTAGCCATGGGTTGTGTATCGAAAATGGTTGTTTGCAGTAGTAATAAAGAGACAGTAAGTAGAAAGTTAGGAGTGGCGTGAAGCTTTGGATGTTTGATGAAATTCGTAATGGATAAAAGTGACATTGGCTGGGTTAGGTGAGTGGTATAAGTATAGAAGTTACATATACTATTCAAACAACAAAAATTTGAACGCCACTGACTGTAGAGTAAAATATTGTTGGATATTGGCTATTAATTTGTAATAGGAAATGGTAGCGAATCTCGTTTGAGGAATTTACTCTCATTATTGAGAATAAACATACATATATGTTTAAAATGTTTTGCCGATACAGGGCAAATATATTCTTCCCACACCCTCCTCCCCAAGCAATATTTTTGTTGTTGCATGCATGTTAGCAGTGTATTTATGTATCCATTGTTTAAAGAAAGGTAATGTAGATAATAGTATGTTTGCACAATATTATGACAATGGTAATGGGCTTAAACCGAGGAAATTGTTGATGTATGTTGCAGATGAGGAATAGCATAGCTGTTCGAAAAAGTAGCTAGCCAGGTAGGCATCTTGGATGCAATAGCCGTGCATCGGTGGGTGGACATGTTACCAAATTTTATGTGCAAAGTGAACGTAGTTGTCGTGTAGAATATGTCAGGAAATTTAACACTGCCTGTAGTCCAAAGTGATTTTATGATGGAATCACTTGCCTTAGTGATGCACAGAAGGACGTCGTGCGAAATATTGGGTTTGGAAGCCTTATCAAAGGAAAATGGGGCAGGTTGAGGCGGGGACTTTGTGGTTGGCTCATGCAGCAATGGAATCCAAAAAGTGGGAAGTTGGTTGTCAATGGGCAAGAACTTAAGATAACTGAAGCTAGCTTTGGGGAAACCTTAGGAATCAATAACGGAGGCAGGGCTATTAAACTATATGGTCCAAGTTGTGATATAGCAGAATTACGTCGAAAGTATTGAGGCAAGTCCAGAAGCATCCACATCAATATTTTGGTTGCAATGATTCAAAATTCATGTTCTACTGATGATGATTTCATTAGATACTTTACCTTGTTTGCACTCAGGACTTTGATTTATCCAAGCTCTACAAGCGTAGTAAACGTTAGATACCTACATGCAGTTAAGGATGTTAGTGCAATATGACTATTGAATTGGGGAAAATTGTCTTTCAAGATGTTGTGTGATAATGTTATTAAATTCAAAAGCTATAGTGGATGTAACATACATGGTTGCTTGCTTTTCTTGGACGTATGAGTTTGTTTTGTGCATATGAATAAGAAATTGTAGGACTTTCTATTATTTTGTTACATATGTTGTAGATGTTTCTTAACAACTGATTGATAACTTCAGATTTTCTATGTACATCATGCGGCAACAAGCCTTGCATTGGTAGATAGATCTGTAATGCCGATAATTGCCTAGAACGATGAGAAGATTAGTATGTTTACGCTGGTTACAACTACAAAACAAAATGCAAGCGCTAAATGTAAATCACCAAGGCAGTTATAGTTCTGTTACTAATGCATACAAGTCTAGTTGTCTCGTCTATGAAATTGATGTGTAAGGGTTATATGTATAGGCGTTAAAGTTGAAATTACAAGAGTAAAGCATATAAAATGGTACACCCGTTATCATCGTAATTTCATGAAAACTAAAGAGTTTGTCAATCTGATTTAAAGATTTAAATGCAGAAGAGTTATGCCTAACACAGGTAAGAGAGGTTAGCTTTATGTAACATTAGTGATACAATCCATTGTAGTGAGTGTCTATAGATGTTGCTGAAGCAACTTGTAAATTGATAAGTTATCAGTTTTAAATATTAGGACCCTTGTTATTTTTCCACTGAACATGTCCATGTTAGTAGCATCGATGTTGCTAGAGACACAATAGGGCAAGTAGTTATGACATGGATTTGTATTGTTCGTTAATCCATAAAATTAATCCTTGGACATGGAGACTTATTTTACGTGTAAATTGTATTATTCTTATGTTATTCATTTTGCTTAATCCTTTGCAGGAGAATTTGACTGATATCCTAGATGAGAGAGTGACGATGTTCACTGAAGGCAAAGGCGAAATGGCCCATGTTGTGCACGATTGTCATGTCGGATTTCATAACTTCGTTAAAGAGCAATTCAGGGATTTACTGATGAAGTTGGAAGATACGCGTAAGTTTATTAATGTAATACAGCAAGGAAGGCATACTTGTACGTGATTAGGAAATTCATACTTGGAAATGTAACATACTGAGTACCTATAAATGGGTGTTGAGTAAACGTCAGGGGCATTAAGGAAATGCAGTAGTGTCAATTGTGTTTTATATTGAGGCCAACAGTGGCTTGAATTGTTGTATCTTACAGACATCGTGCAACCAGTTTTTTTTTTTTTTGTGCACGTGAAGGTTGATTGACCTTATAGTCCACGAGTGTTACTGATATAACGACATTGTTATGGCACTAATTTGGTTACTTGTTTGGTGACATTGTGGCAAAATAATCTGAACAATATTCAAACTTTGAACTGCCAAAACATCCAATGAATTTTTATGTTGGAATAGTGTCTTGAACTCTTACATTTTACTATTGATGTGCTAAGTAATATAGCTTAGATGACTTTATTGTCATTATGAGACCCTTTTATATGGTGTGGTGGGGGTTACTTGTATAAGTCATTGAACACATAATTCATGCGTATGTGTTTACTTGTGAAGCAACTACGTGGCATACATATGAAAACCATATTGAGTTTGTTGGAGTCTTTTGTGCCAATTTAGATGTAAATGTTAGTGCATGGCATTAAGTACTACTTTATGTTAGTGATATGGAATCACATTTTGTGTTGCAAGTCAATTCCTGTTTGTAACGAGTTTCATATGGCTATCCAGTAGAGCTACCAATTCGTAGAAATTATTACCAACATTGAAATATTAATGACATTTGTGTTTAGAATGTGGAATGGGAGTGCCGCTTTGCACAAAGTTGTTAGCGTATTTTCTTTCAATTAGTACACGTCACCTGTACAAGTTCACTTCTCTACTTACCTATTATATACCGAGGAGAAGATGTTAAAAACCTATGCTGATGCTGTTATATTATTTGGAAGAATTGTTTGAACATAAATGCCAATGCTGTTACGCAAGCCAGATTGCTATGAATATACTTATATGGAATTGAGGCTCATACTTTCCTTTGTAAACTAGGTACAAGACATGTACCCATATGTTGGCTAAATCTTATTAATAGATGTTTCACATAATAGATGCAATGAATTACATGCAAAGGCTGTGTTTTCACATAAAATATAAAATCTTGGATAAAGATTGACCTGAGTGAAGGAGATTTAGGGTATGATTCATATCTTTAGTAATCAAGTAAAATTTAGTTATAATGCTTTACAATGGGTGTACTAGCACGCTGCATCATTAGTCCCTTCAATCAAATACCAAAAGCAAACCTAAACATGCAGCTTCGTTTGTTACGTCATCAGGATAAGGCTTTCAGGACAAAGCCACACATAAGATTGTGGCCATTATCCCCTTACAACAAGCTATTATGATTGTATGGAATATGCATTATTTGCCGACTAGTAGGCCTACTGAGATGTTGCTACTCCGTGGATCTTTGGGGCCTCTTGTTCTTGTAATTCCCCAACTATCCATAGTTGATAATATAAATTACGCCTTAACTTCAGGACATCCCTTGTAACAGATTACACTTAACCAACACACATTCATGTAGAGTCTGGATGTATGTGTACATCCATACTTTGTTTTGGTTCCAATTTTTTTAGTTTTCCTCTTTTCAGGTGAGCAAACAACCTTGTGTCATGAACATAACATAAACCTCTAACTTTCTCATCAGAACACCATTTAATGTAAGACGTATATCACAAAGAAGTGACTATCCATTTGGGTGAGATGCAAATCGACTTGCAGGAATGAGGACATTAACATATTAAAAAATCAGTTAAATGATAACCCATAGGTAATGGAGCAGAGTGACAAAGTAATTGATAGCTTCTGAAAGTCTTAATCCAGTTGTAGGAAAATAAAGATGTGACATTATAAACATACTGCATTACATGTACATAAACAGTAATGGTAGTGTAGCCTAAAGTTGATAGTTTTGAGGGTCTCCGTTAGAAACCTATGGACAGACCATTCTTTACCAAACCCAGGTGAAGTGAAGCGATTGTACTCCGCCTAGGTCACATCACCAGTCATGAAATACATGTTTATATTGAATTTACACATTACTATTTAAACTATGTACCTTAGCTATCAAAATGTCCCCACCATCCGCTAAACATGTTACTGCAATTGTAATTGTTGTCGTCGCTAAACCCTGATGAGTTGTGATACAGCATGAAACTGAAGTCATTTCCAGCCATGTAGTCTCCAAAAGCATCTCCCTCGTTAAGCTCATCTAAACCGAATGCAATGTTCTCACCCGATGCCTTGTATACAGGTTGTACGACCGACCTTGATCTTTCATCCTAGTAGCCATTGGCCGTTCGTGTTGTACACCTTGTTGATGCATCATCATCATTGCTAGGACCATTACTGCATCTGCTCATGTTGTCCTCGTATCTGTTGGCGTCTGTAGTAGTCTTGTCGAATAACTTCCTATTGGGGCAAGCCTGTACCTGCAGACAAGTCCTCTTTGTGTGTCCCACTTATTTACATTTGCCACACCTTCTTCGCTTACGAGAGTGTCCCACTTTACCTAGCTGGGATGTGCTTTTACTTCTAACCTTCGGGGGTCAACTATTTTGTCATTGCCATGATCATTGCAAGCCTACGGTCTGGAGCTATTGCCTTCATCATGAATTAGTCGTCGAACTCGCAGTGTGAGATGGAATATCTGCTCCACTGCTTCCTTGTATCCAACGTAATTTTTTGATGCATAGAAGCATAAAGTTTTACAAGCCACTAATAGAGATCCTTGCCTAGACCCTTCTGCACCTCCCCAAATCAAGCTCTCATCGCCTCTCACCCATTGTGTTCCAAACTTGGCTGCCTTTTTCCAGTGTGGCAAAATCATGTATGCAGAGATCTCGTCTAGGTCCTCTCACTTCATAACCGCAAAGGAATGATAGCATGGAATGCCGAAACTCTGTAATAACTTGCAAGAGCAGTTTGTGGTTTTAATGCATGCTTCATACGACTATTTCTAAGTTGTCTTAGCACAATGGAATTTTCTTACCCGATATAGAGTAGGGATGGCAAAAACCCCCCAGCGAGGCCTGGTACCCGAATCCCCAGCCCGGTCTCGCCAGGGAATTCCCTGGATTTTTCAGGGAGTATGGCCGGGGACGGGAAGAGGAATCCCGAGGAACGCCCGGGGCCGGGCAGGGTTTGGGGACTAGGCTTCTCAGCCCGAAATGAATATAAAAATATATTTTATTTAATTTATTTAATTTACGACAGTATAAAATCTGACACTCGGCGGAATTCGACACTCGACATCGATGAAATCCGATACTTGACATTGACGAAATCCGACATTCGACAGAATTCAACACTCGACATCGACGGAATCCGACATCCAAAGAAATCCGACACTCGACAATATAAAATCGACACTCGATCGAATATGACACCCGACATCGACGTAATCTGACACCCGACATCGACGAAATCCGACACTCGACAATATAAAATCAATACTTGACGAAATTTGACACCCAACATAACGAAATCTGACACCCGACATAACGAAATCTGACACTCGACAACGTAAAATCTGACACTCAACAGGGCCCCTAATTCTTTCTATTTTTCCCTAGCTAGCCTTTGCGTAAAACACATCACATCCTTCTTCATCTTTAGACTTCACATTTCAGCCTTCACTTCAGTCCTTCACTCTCACTGCTTTCATTCGCCTAACCTAACCTGGGTCCTTTCCTTCACTTTAGACTTCACATGCTCCACGGTGACATAGCTGCCTAGGTCCTGACTTGCACTGCCTCCCCTTACCTGTGCTGCTCTCCTGATCTGCACTGCTTCTCCAGACCTGCCCTGTGGCTGTGACAGCTTCTCCAGACTTCGCCTCCATGGTGAGAGCTTCTCCTGCCTGCACCACTGCACGGTTGCACCCAAGTTTTACGATCTCTACTCTGATCTATTCGTCTTCTTCTTTTTCTTTATCAACTCATGAAATTCGATTTATTCGACACAGTAGCCATAGTGTCTCTCTACTTTGACCTCAAACAGAAATAAGCCTAATATTTTATGCTTTCTTGAAATTCTTTTATTGTTTGCCATAATTTCGTACTTCATTGTTCTTTGTTTGAACTAATTTGTCAATAAAAGCTATTATGGTGCTGTTATGACTTCAGTTTTATGTTGTGATACCTCTTTTTGGTCGTAATCTAGGACTAGATTTTGAACACATGTCGATGCCAATGAGATTCACAAAACCAGGTTTAATTCTTGACTTAAGTACTGACTAATTTGTTTAACAGGCTGGATGCTTTCCCCACTTTGTAATTGTATGTGACTAATTTGATTTTGTATGTGACTAATTCATAAAACTAACTCATGTCATCTCCCATCTGTTCATGCTTTTGCGATTCCCTTTTTTAGTAGCATAAATGGGGTTTGTTTTTGTATTTTTGTAGGTTATATACAAATAATGTCTACATCCACTGGAAATGATCAACCTACTTCTAATGATGATATGCCAATGGAAGAAAATTAAATGGAGCAAGATTATGAGGACAACATGGTTGATGTTTTGGTTGAGGATGGATCTATAACAAATTCACAAACAGGACGCGGGAAAATGCGGCCACCAGTTGATCATAGCACTCGTGGGTGTGGACCACGAGGTGGTGTCACAAAGAGAAAGGAGGATCGTCAACCAATAAAACGGTCTTAGGTCTGGGAACATTTTACAAAAGAAATTATTGAGGGCAGACATAAAGCTATTTGTAACTATTGCAAAGCTGCATTGGTTGGTCACCATACAGATGGAACCAAAAACTTGGCAAGCCATTTAGGAAGTTGTAAGAGTCGAAAGCAAGCAACAATTAAGCAACAATTCTTGAGTTTTCAAAAGAAGCAAGTTGGAAGTAATTCATCACAAATGGTTGTTGAGACGTTTGATAAAGGAGTTTGTAAGGAAAAGGTGGCCAAAATGATAGTAATGCATGAACTCCCTCTTTCTTTTGTTGAGTATGAGGGTTTTAGGGAGTTAATGTATTATGCTCAACCTTTGTTTGTTCCCATGAGTAGAAACAGTTTAAAGAATGTGGTCTTTAAGATATATGATATTGAGAAGGAAAAGACCATGAAGATGATGGATGCTTGTAAGAGTAGAATAGGAATAACAACTGATATGTGGACTGCAAGTAATAAAAAAAAAAGGATACATGGTTGTGACAACCCATTTCATTGATGAGCATTGAAGATTACAAAGTCGCATCTTGAGGTAAATATATCATATATGAACATGCTAATATCATACATTTAAAAGAAAAAGACTTAATTTCGTAATTACTAACTAGTGTTTGACCTTTACTATTGAATATGTTTCAAGTTCATATATGTTCCATCTCCACACTCCGCTGAAGCACTTGCTGATGAGCTAGCTCCTTGTTTGATGGATTGGAATGTTGATCGTAAGTTGTCATGCGTTACTCTTGACAATTACTCTACTAATGATGCATTGATTCCTATACTGAAAGAAAAATTGGGTGTTCATAACATGATTTTGAAAGGAAAATTATTTCATATGAGGTGAATAACACACATTTTGAATTTGATAGTAAGAGATGGGTTAGATGTGCTTGGAGATGGGATTGATAAAATTAGAAATAGTGTCAGCTTTTGGTCTGGTACACCTAAAAGAATTGAGAGATTTGAGAGTGAAGCATGACAAATGAAAGTTTCTTGCACAAGAAAATTGGCATTAGTTTGTTGCACTAGATGGAATTCAACTTATTTGATGTTGTCTACTGCATTGGAATATAGAGATGTGTTTACTCGTTTGCATGTGCGTGAAAAAAGTTACACATCTGTACCTATGCATTCAGAGTGGGAGTTGGCAAGGTTGATGTGTGACCATTTAAAGTATTTCTATAAGGTGACCCAAGTGTTTTCAGGTATAAGATATCCCACTTCCAACCTGTTTTTTTCTTTAATTTGTGACTTGAGATTGGCATTGACTAAATGGTGTGATTCTCCTCATTCTAAAATAAGAGAAATGGCATCACAAATGATAGAAAAATTTGAAAAGTACTGGGAGGTCATTCATGGTGTTTTGGCAGTGGCTACTATCTTGGATCCAAGATATAAAATGCAATTGATGACATTTTTCTTTCCAAAAATTTATGGAGACAATGCTTCAAAGTATGTTGGAGATGTCAAAGACATTGTTTATGACTTAGTAGAGGAGTACAAACTTAAAGTTGCCACTATAAGTATAGGTGAACAACATGAGTCATTAACAAGTGAGGTTCCTACGAGTGGTGGGTTGGAAGATATGACTTTTGAGTCCAACTTAGAGTATCAATCATACATTGGTTGTACTAGTAATACAATTACTAAGTTTGAGTTAGATTTGTATTTGGAGGAACAATGTTTGAAGCACACTAGTGGCCATTTTGATATTTTGAGTTGGCGGAAGACAAGTGTAGGCAAATATCCTTTATTGGCTGAAATTGCAAAAGATATTTTGTCTATTCCAGTTTCTACTGTGGCTTTCGAGTCTGCATTTAGTACGAGTAGTAGACATTTAAGTCTCCATCGTAGCAGACTATATTCAAAGACATTGGAAGCTTTGATGTGCACTCATAATTGGTTATGGGCTCAGTCACGTGGTATTATATTCTCTTCAATGTTCAATCTATATTTTATGATATATGCATATTTCTAATACCTTTTCTTTCCTTTTTTGTTTTCCTAGGTATGATTCCCGAGTGTGAGTTGGTAACGGCAGAAGAAGCAGTGTATGATGAGGATGAAGAGCCATTAGAACTATCGACATCGTCAGCTTGTTCTTGAATTGATATGGTCGGGGCGGGGGGGGGTGGGGGGGGTGGGGGGGGGGGGTGTATAATTACACAAGGCCATTTAACACTATTTTGAAGTTTTTAACTGAGAGGCTTGAAGTTTTTGATCATTCCATTTAACAAATGCATTCTTTCTTTGTTCGTTTAATTAAGAACTGAACATGCATGGCATAAAGGTAAGATAATAAATTGACTGGTAATTAGAAGTAGATAATTCCCTGTAATTGGTGTTGTGTATAAATGTTGGATACTTGGATTGTTATTCAGTTGTTCTTGAATTTGAAACAATAAATTTCTAATTTTTATAATAAACATTAAATTTGAAACCAAACCAGCAAACCAGCGGGCCGAACCCATTAACACGTTACAAGTGAACAAAAAAACAAAGCTAAAACAAGCAACCTGTCAAAACGCTCGACAAAACTCGACGCGCTGCATATAGCTCGACACGAGTCGACATGTAAGTGTCGAGTGTCGGATACACAACTCGACATGTAAGTGTTGAGTGTCGAATACATGTCGAGTCGTGTCGGATTCACACCGATACTCGATATCCATCTATTTTAGAAGACATCGAGTGTTGAATGTATAATCCGACACTCGATACGTAAGTGTTGAGTCATGTCGGATTCACACCGACACTCGATATCAGTCTATCTTAGAAGACATCGAGTGTCAGATGCATCATCCGACACTCGACACTTACATGTCGAGTCGTGTCGAATTCACAACCGACACTCGATATCAGTCTATTTTCGAAGACATCGAGTGTCGGATGCATCATCCGACATCCGACACTCGACACTAGCTTTCATCTGACATGTCGAGTTTTGTCGAGCGTTTTGGCAGGTTGCTTGTTTTTAGCTTTGTTTGAAAAATACAAATCGAGGAAATTAAAAAAATAGAAACCGGGGAATTAACCCGGGTAATTCAACTCCCCGGCCCCGGAACATAACTTCTCGGCCCCGCCCCGACCCCATAATTTTCGGGAAAATTTTCAGGGGTGGGGAATTGAATTCCTTACCGCCCGTTCCCTGGCCTGGCCCAGCCCCGGGTTTTTGCCATCCTTAATATAGAGTCCTACTGCCCTACACCAGTCTTTCCAATGTGCATAGCAAACTTTCGTCATGTATTTCTGCTTGCACTTTCTCAAACATGTCTCTTGTCTAGTCATTTGCTTCTTGCTCCTGAAACCTGCGTAGGTGTATTGTCATCATTGGAAATGCATTTGCAGTGACAAAATCAAGATTTGCCTCGTCGTTCCTCTGATGTTGAATTGCTCTATCAACCTGCCATGCAAGCTCTGCCAATTTCATTTGTGCATACACGAACTTATTAAAGTAAGCGTTGTTCCCCTCACATCTTTGTGAACTCTACATCCCTCCAAAAAACTTATCCCGCAAATATGCTTCTACCCAATAATACCTCCATTTGTACAACTTTTTCACCCAATTATCATCTTTCAGGTTATACACGTTAACCAACTCCTCCCACTTGCTCTTAAAAACCATGACATTGAGATTCATGGCCATGAGATGTGCTAGACCTTGCATGAAACCAGCATTCTTCACATTCTACTGTGCATTTCTATTCAAATGCCACAAGGAAAGATGATCGCTGCATGACGGGATGACACATGCTATGGCTCTTCTCATTGCCTTGTCCCCATCTATTATCACCGCTAGTGGGTTTTATTCATTACTTTGAGATATGTCCCCAATAGCCACGTATATCGTTCTAATGTCTTCGTCGATAGTAATACAACTGCGAAAACTGTGGTGCTAAAGTGGTGGTTTATTCCTAAAAATACGATCATTGGCTTGTCATATATATTGGTCTTGTATGTGGCATCAAAAGCTATGACATCTCTAAACAGTTGATATGCTACCTGTGAAGCACTGTCACACCACATAATGTCCTCTAGCCTGTTGTCATCATCCAGGTGGAACTCGCAGAAAAAACCTAGGTCATGTTATTTCTTTCTGTTGAAGTAATCAATCATAGCTTGCGAGTCATATTCCCTAAACTCCTCCATTTTTACAGCATCCATCTTATTTTGGAGATCTTTTCTTGTGAAACCCACTCTCTCGTATCCCCCGCTTAGTTGTACAATGTAATCCATTGTTTGTGATGTTCTGACACCAACATTCCATAACCATCTTACAGTAAAAATGTCAACTTCTTTGACACTTCTATTGGATCGTAAGAATTGGGCCTCCCTCGCTGAGGTTAACTCATTGTTGTGTACATCACAGAACTCTGTCACCCTCCATTTACCTTTAGCTTGTATGAAACTAATCCAAAAACATGCTCTACAATTTACTCTTGTTATACCTCTCAGATGCCTCACACGGTCTTCTTTTTGAAGCCATTTTGAATCTCTGAGTCCTTGCTTTGAACATACCCATGTTCTTCCTATGCAGTGGCCTCTACAGTCCCTTCGAAGCCTATCTTTACGCACACTGAATCCCACCGCTATTGCAATGGTTGTAATAAAAGTTCTTCGCCACTTCTACTATTACAAAGTATTTCCATCCATTATCAGCATTGCTGTCCAAGTCCGTTGTAAGTATAGAGCCCTCATGATTGCGTATGTCCTCCCCCCTAACTGTTTCTAAGTTGTGGCAGCCTTTTGTCGAAGCTTTTTGGATGTCCTTCAAACAGTCATCTGTCCTCATTACTGTGGTACTTATCTTTGTGGCTTGAGAATCCTGTGTTGACATTGAGAACATGTTGCTGAGATAATTGGCCTCGCCATCATAGTTGTCGTTGCTCTCCTTCTTTGACTTAATTTGCATTGTCTTATATGGATCGATCAACAGACATTAATTTGCTATGTATTACATGACAACTACGTGTTTTCCACTATAACCTGATCACCTTACCGGGACTTCATTCTTTGTTTAACAAATGCTGACTCTTGCTTGTTAAAGCACCCTCTGAAATAGTCATAAATAAACGCAGCTGATTGCTGAGCATTGTCATATGGTAGTGTACCTTATTCCTCTGTGGCCTTTTTTCGTTGTTTCGCTTGCAATTGTGCCTGAATACGCAAACCATATTTGAGGCAAGTATCATTATATACGCTGTATGTGAGTGATGCGTTCGAAACTAGCAAGTATACTAGTCGCACAAGTAATAAAGTGATAAGTAAGATATCGTTCCCACGAGGATTGATTCTAATTGAATTTGTTATTTCCAGCAACAATAAACTAAACAGGGGGGGATTTTTGTTGAATGCTTTACTAAATGAAATAAGAATGCAAGTAAAGAATAACAAAACAGAAAGTAAATTTGAATGAAAAATCAATGGGAGAAAGCTGGTTAAGGGATCATTCTCTGCCACAAGATATGGATTTGCTAATTAATCATAGAATTGTCATCCAATTACACCATTGAAATTATCAACCGTAGATAACAACAAGCTCTGTTATCCCAATCTTTCCTTACTTTGTTGTTAAATAAAACAGGCTCTTTTTTTAATCTCTATCCATTAAACAACCTAGAACAAGCTCTCTAAATTTAATTCAATGGATGCATTATGATAAGAAAGATAGGTTGATCTAAGCAATAAACACACAAGCTCGGATTATTTAACTTAGGTTGTATTCTCCAATTGCAATCTCTGATCACAATTTTGCTACTAATGATTAGAAATTCAAGACAATTACGGATCAAGATTTCTAGTCTAGCAATAGACAATATCTAGATTATATTCAGTTGGCCCCCAAATACAATCCAGCAAGCAATCATAAGCATTAGACATGGGAAAATACAAGCAACTTCAATTAGAGAATTAGATAACAACTTCTTGCACAATCAACTTACAAAAACCATATCAGGGGCTTTGAAATCACCCTCAACCAATTCAGATTCAGTTACACATGTTTAAGAACGTGGTAATACAATACAACATGGAGACATTCCAGAAAATGAAAGGGAAGGGAAAAACTTAGCAAATTTGATGTAATTCTCTTTTGGATTGTAGTTCTTCCTCTTTCCAAGCTTCCTTTCTCCTTCAAGAACTCCAAGAGATGAAAGAATTCCAGAGCTGCAGCCTCCACCACGTTTTCCCTCCTTCCAGTTCTGAAAATAAAACCCTAAAATGTGTTTAAATACTCTGCTACAGTGCCTTGCTACAGTGTCCCGTATTATACATGCTACAGTGACTTGTGGAATTATATTTCTATACATCTCACACTGTTTTGATTACAACTTTTGGTACACTGAATGGATTTATAAACCGTAAATTTCTCCAGAAAATAGACTTCGAGAGCTTTCCAACGGTATATAACATGTCATCGGGTTCATTGTATATCAATACAATTAAATGCGAGAAGATCACTGACTAGCAGAGGTGAAAATGAAGGGTTTTACTCCATTTTTGTGCAAGTTGCTCCAAAACTCCTACAAACATCAAAACCACACAAAAACATAAAAATACCAAGGAATATAGCAAAGAAACATGGACGAATTGATATGAAAATAATACATAAATAGACACTTATCAAATTCCCCCACACTTAGACTTTGCTAGTCCTCGAGCAACTACGACAATGATGAAATAAAACTAAACCGAAACAGAATCAACAAAAAATTAAAACACACAAATGCTTCATCTTGCAAATAGGCCTCAAAGATTGTACTTAATTATAACCCAAGGAAAACTTCAAATAATGCACTTGATCAAGAATTTTATCTTAAAGATTAGTTTCGCTTCATTTCAATTCCTCAAGTGTGTGTGTGTAGAGCCATTCTCACCTAATCACTTGTAACCCGGATGAGTTTATGCATAAAAATGAATCATATTTAATATTGAATATGTGTGTATAAATGAACTCCATAGGCCTGCTTTTCAAGTCACTCTCCACTAATGTAGACATGCACAACACCAAGGATCAAGTAGGACTTTATTAAGCTTGTAACGTTTGGCTTGGGTGAAGGGATGATAAAGGATAATAATTTGGCTCAAATCACCCACAAACACATAAATCATTCAAGACTATGTATAGCTCAAGCCTAAAACAAAACTTCATTTCAATTCACCAGGTTACTCCCCCAAACTTATTTAGAACACTCAATCTTTTTTTTTCTTTTGCAGAAAACAAAAGAAAACTACACCCCCACACTTGTTGTTTCATTCTTTTTAAGAACACTTAAGGGTATAGATCTCTTATTCTTATTCTTTTCTTCTTTTTTTTCTTTTTTTTCTTTTTTTCTTTTTTTTATTACACTTCCCCTCCCCCACACTTAAACAACACATTGTCCTCATTGTGTAAGTACGTGGATGATAAGTACAGATTGGCTTTTTTTTCTTTTTTTTTTCAAACACAATAGAACTCACTTGCATTGCTCATGACACATCCCAACCTCCTCTAACTTCCCAAAACCAGAACATAGCTCAGAATTTAATTGTGAATGATCTACTTGCTCATAGGTAAGGGTTAAACTGTTTGGAACAAATTCATTTGAGGTTAGGAAATCTTTTAGTGAGTTAACAATGAAAAAGGCTTACCAAGGCTCAAAGGGGTAACTAGGGATCAATTTCAGTCAAGGTTGGCTATTAAGACTCAAACGGTCCAAAGATTGCCTAAATCATTTCCCCAATGTTGCACAGTCTAGGATTTCGCCTCGAGTGACCATCAAACAAGTTCTAGAATTCATTGAAATCTCAAGAAACATTTAAATTACATTAACTTTCTCTAAGTGAACAAATAACTCAGTGATAATAGCTCAGTGCTCAAGGTTGCGCAAGAAATCAAAAGCAAAGCGAAAACCAATAAACATTTCAAGCACACAGATCCATGCATCATTTATCATTTTCCAAGAGTTATTCTTAATTCAATCATTAACTTATCATCGACCCACAAAATGCAAGAAAAGAGGTACGTGGCGTTGTTACACCTGAGTCAAGATTGTATATTTCAACAATCCTTAGGACCAGTAGCCCGCAGACTTAAGGTTTCCAGCCTATATACCTTTATTATGAAATAACAAAACAAGAAACAAGACACTTCAAACAACATGAAATAAACAAACTAACAGATTTACTGAGAGAGAAGGTTTCAAGATAGTTAAGAAAACCCCCTACTTCTGCCATTCTCATGTTTTGCACAATGTTTTTTTTTTTTCGAATCGAAACTGATAAAAACAAAACACACAACAACTCGAATTACATAAAACTAAACTTACTCAAAAATAATAAAGTCCAACAAAATCAACAAACCAAATAAGTCATTTTGTTTGTTTATTAAGAATGGGCTTAAAAAGTTTAGAAGTTAGCCTCCTTATTCAGCCATTATGGATTAAAGAAATCCAGAATGCGTTTCAAGAGAACTTGAACTTTTTAAAGCCACCACTCTAAAAGCCAAGATTAGAAAATATTACCTGGGGTGAAAGAAACAACCTGAAAAATCTCAAAATAAATAACATGAAAAACTTCAAATAAACACAATAAAAAAAAGCAAACAAAAACGAAGCAAACCAGCAAATAGAGATTACAGATGGAGTGTTAAATCCAGTTTACGCCTCTTATTGCCTTCTCCAAACCAATCAACACCGAGCCTGTTGTTGGACTTAGGCGAATAGACAGAATTTTCTTGTAGTTTTTGTCATTAACTCCCCTGCCGGTGAAGCTGTAACAAGGATTTGCCTCGCTGATGGTGAGATCAAATTTTTTCTAACAGCTTGATCAAGAAAGCAACAACCATCAAAAAATTATTGACATTTAACAAACCAATGGGTTTTTGTTTTATGGATTTTGCTGTGCCCCAAGAAAGTTGATTTAAAAATATCTCACTCTAATGTGCCATAACCATCGGGTAAAGCTATAATGCATCGGACTAACATCATATGTGCAATAACGCTCATGCTGCTAGAGACCTGAACTCTACCACACGATGTATTGCCTACGATATCTCGTTGACATCTAATGGTTTAGGGATAATGCCGAGAACTTTGCTTCCTCCTAAGGATGCAGCTGTCGACACACACCCCATTAACCCAAGACTACCCCCTCCGTAAATCAATGAATACCCCTCGCAGCTAATGTCCTACCAAGATCAAGAGCTGCTGTTGTAAACTCTCCATCTTTACCAAATTGCGATCCACAAAAAACGCATAAATTTTGGAATCGCCGAATTGGTGTTTTCTCCATTTCTAAAAGTGCTCTAAACTTGTGCAAGACAATGATGTATGTTAGGTATTATGCGATACAAGTGCAAGACAGGTTATAAAATGACATTTGAGAATATGCAAAATGGATATATACACACGTAAAACTCTCAAAATTGACACATGGGGACATAATTTCGGTGGGGGTTGCTCGATGCAGATTTATCGCCCCGAGATTTGAAAAAATAGATATGCATATTCGGCGAGGTTTGAACAAAATCTCACTCACTTGTTTCCCACTGAAGCTGGACAAATAAGAGATACACTTTTCGGTGGAGGTTTTTGCAAAACCTCCACACTTGTCTCGTCTCACCACGTGTACATGAACAAGTAAAGATATACTTTTCGGCGGAGGGTTTGACAAAACCTCCAACACTTGTCTCTACGTGTGGCTTATGTCATGGGGTAGTCATATGGTTTGTCAAAAGAAAAACTTGAAATTAAAACAAACAAAATCAACAAACAACAACAACACCAAAACAACATTGATAATCAGATCAAACGAAACAAGAAAGAAATAAAATTCGACAACAACAACACACATTCAAATATACAAGTAGTTGTGATTGTGGCTCACATCTTCCTCAGGTTTTACGTCAAGTAACGGCTGAAACGCCTTCTATGAGTCGGGGATTTGCTTCCCATCCAGTTTTCTTATAAACTGGCAAACAGGGTCGTTTTTATTCAGATTCCCTAGACTATAACACTGCAATTCATCACGAAATTGTGTCCATAGATTAAGCAATTCACGCTGAACAAGTCCACCAGAATGTGACTCGAGAGTTAACAAAACATTATCCAGCGACTCATTACTCAAACCATTCTTAATAAATGAAAGTTTATCTTCTCTATTCCTGGACGCAAAACCTAATGAACGACAAGTCTGGTTCCAATTCCATCTAGCACATTTATAACATACTTGTAACCTTTTCGCTCTTTGCCTCTTGGCGTAGTAGCTCTTTCCTAGACCAGGCATGTATTTTGCGAGATTAATGTCCGGCTCACCGGACAATCTCACCTTGGCTTCGATAAGCCATCGATATCAGCAGGCACATTTAAGAGCATCAATGCCCAAAGTCTAGTCATCCGTACTTTATAAATTTTAAACACAGCATTTTGAGAAAGTGAAGGGAAATATTTACGAAGGTTCGATAGAAAGATATCAGCATCCATTGAAGAGAAGAAAAGGAGAGATATTACCGATTATGCGATTGAGTTTGTTCTTCTCCCAGATATGCACGTTTCAAACCTTCGAGCAATGACTTCAGCTCCCGTTTGGATGTTTCCTCAATCTATTGCACAAATGAATTCGAAGTACGGAATAATCAAATTAAACAAAACAAAGGAAAAGAAAAGAGCAGAAACGAAACTAAAGACACATAAAAGAGATAACAACATGATAGCAAACAAAGTAAAAAAAAAGTAAAAAAAATATAAAAACAAATAAGACAGATGGCAAAGAGAGATAAAACCTGGTCAATTTAATGGTCTACGAAAGGAATCTCCTCGAGACACAAAAATCGATCATTATTACCTTATTTTATTTTTCTTTTCTTTTCTTTTATTTATTTTTCAAAAACATTGGGTTTCCTCCCAATAAGCGCTTGGTTTAACGTCCTCAGCCCGACGTTGGTTCCATCATGGCAGGGTCCAATCTTCGCTGTGCTTCTCTAGTGGGCTTGGGTCCTTCTTCCAACAAGAATTGGTGCATGCATATGGCTGGGCCTTGGATGTTAGCAATCATCCACCCAATAGCTATTTTGTGATCTGTAAGTATTCAGACGAGTTTCGCTTCTTGTATTCGTGCAAGGCCCATTTCCATTGTAACTGGCAAAGTATCATTCTCACCCAAGAATCCATGATTCAAATGATCTGACAGTGACTTAAGCTCCAAGGTATTGGCTTTCATCACATAAGGAAAAAGTTTCTCATTAGATAAAGTAAATTCAATGTACGAAACATCATACCTATTTGTGTTGATACTATAAGTCTCATCCAACAGCTTGTCACAGCTTCCTCCCACTTCTTTAGACACTTGTATCAGCTTTCTTGTTTTCTTTTTGCAACTTTCTAATCCTTATGTGTTCACTAATAGCAACATCACACTCCTATTCTTGGCGAGTTAACTCAACATTGTTGTGGCAAATAATCAAGTAACGTACACACTGGCATAAAACAAATGTACGTCATTGAGTACTCTCATTTCCTCAAATATATTAAAACATATCACCTTGCCATCAAACTCTATGGTCAAAGTGCCATAATGAACATCAATCTTGATTCTAGCAGTTTTCGAGAATGACCTCCCTAAAAAAATCGGTGTTGGATTAGGAGATGTCTCATCCTCTATTTTAAGGACATAGAAGTCTTCTGGAAAAACCAATTGATTCACCTGCACAAGCACATCTTCCACAACTCTTTTGCGATATGCATTAAAATGATCAGCAAACTGAATGGTAATACCAGTTTTCGCAAAAGGTCCAAGATTTAAAGAGGCATAAATAGAATATGGCATGACATTAATAGATGCTCCTAAATCTAATATAGCTCTTTCAAACTTGGTATTACCAATGGTGCATGGAATGATGAACGTACATGGATCTTTGCATTTTGAGGAATTTTTCTTTGCAATACAGCTGAAACATTTTCCCCCACACTTACTTTCTCATTTCCCTTCAACTTTCTCTTGTTGGTGCATAACTCCTTGAGAATTTTTGTACAACGAGGTACTTGCTCAATAGCATCCAGAAGTGGTATATTTACCTCGATTTTGTGAGAAGTTTCCAGAATTTCTTGTTCTTGTTCCTCCTTCTTCGATTTTGCAAATCTACTAGGAAAAAGTGGAGGAGTAACATATGAAGGAATGTGAGTTATAGGATTTACCTGAGAAGTCAATGTTTTGTTCATGGTGGATGTGGTGTCATCTCCTTCATCAGTTTGTGATCT
>SNVD02009783.1:0-40653 GCA_013180625.2 Boswellia sacra
TTATGCACCAACAAGAGAAAGTTGAAAGGAAATGAGAAGGTAAGTGTGGGGGAAAATGTTTCAGCTGTATTGCAAAGAAAAATTCTCCCGAAATGCAAAGATCCAGGTACGTTCACCATTCCATGCACCATTGGTAATACCAAGTTTGAAAGAGCTATGTTAGATTTAGGAGCACCTATTAATGTCATGCCATATTCTATTTATGCTTCTTTAAATCTTGAAACTTTTGTGAAAACTGGTATTACCATTCAGTTGTGCTTATCATTTTAATGCATATCAACAAAAGAGTTGTGGAGAGATGTGCTTGTGCAGGTGAATCAATTGGTTTTTTCAGTAACCTTCTATGTCCTTAAATAGAGGATGAGACATCTCCTAATCCAACACCGATTCTTTCTTTTAGGGAGGGTCATTCTCGAAACTGCTAGAATCAAGATTGATGTTCATTAATGCACTTTCACCAGGAGTTTGAATGGCAAGTGATCGTTTCAATATTTTCGAGGCAATGAGGTACCCTAGTGACTTGCATTCTTTTTTTGCAGTTGACATTATTGATTCTTTGCCACAACAATGTTTTGAGTTAACTCGCAAGGATGGATTGGAAATGGCTATTAGTGAGCACATAGGGACAGAAAATTCCAAAGAACCAAGAAGGTTGATACATGTGTCCAAAGAAATGGAGGAAGCTATGGCATGCTTAGATGAGACTATAGCTATAATCACAAACAGATATGATGTTTCGTACATTGAATTGCCTTATCTAAGTGAGAAACTTCTTCCTTTGTGATAGAACCAATCCTTTAGCTTAAGTCTACTTCCAGATTATTGAGGCATGTATTTTGGGATGACAAAGATCCCACCCCCCTTTGCTAGTTACAATAGAATGGGCCTTGCATCCACTACAAGAAGAGAAACGCGTCGAGTACTTAGAGTTCACAACACTATTAAGTGGATGATTGTTAACATCCAAGGCCAGCTATGCATGCACCATTTATTGTTGGAAGAAGGATCCAAGCCCACTAGAGAAGCACAACGGAGATTGGATCCTCCCATGATGGAACTAAAGTCGGGCTGAGGACGTTAAACCAAGCGCTTATTGGGAGGCAACCCAATGTTTTTGAAATATAAAAAAAAGAAGAAAAGAAAAATAAAATGAGGTAATAATGATCGATTTTTGTGTCTCGAGGAGCTTCCTTTCATAGGCCATTAAATTGATCAGGTTTTATCTCTCCTTGCCATCTGTCTCATTTGTTTTTATATTTTTTTACTTGTTTTTGACTTTTGTTTGTTATTGTGTTGTTATCTCTTTTATGTGTCTTTAGTTTCGTTTCTGCTCTTTCTTTTCCTTTCTTTTGTTCAATTTGATTACTCTGTGCTTTGAGCTCATTTGTGCAGCAGCTTGTGGAAACATCCAAACGGAAGTTGAAGTCATTCGCCAAAGGTTTGAAATGTGCATATCTTGGAGAAAAACAAACCCGATCGCATTATCGGTAATATCTCTTCTTTTCTCCTCTTCAATGGATGCCGATATTTTTCTGTCGAACTTCGTAAATATTTCCCTTCACTTCCTCAAAATGCTGTGTTTAAAATTTATAAAGTACGGATGACTAGACTTTGGGCGTTGATGCTCCTAAATGTGCCTGCGGATATCCGATGGTTTATCGAAGCCAAGGTGAGATTGTCCGGTGAGCCGGACATTAATCTCGCAAAATACATGCCTGGTCTAGGAAAGAGCTACTACGCCAAAGGCGAAGAGCGAAAAGGTTACAAGTATGTTATAAATGTGCTTAGAATAGAATTGTAGCCAGACTTGTCGTCATTAGGTTTTGGGGGCGTCCAGGAATACAGAAGATAAACTTTAATTTATTAAGAATGGTTTGAGTAATGACTCGCTGGATAATGTTTTATTAACTCTCGAGTCACATTCTTGTGGACTTGTTCAGCGTGAATTGCTTAATCTAAGGACACAATTTTGTGATGAATTGCAGTGTTATAGTCTAGGGAATCTGACTAAAAACGACCCTGTTTGCCAGTTTATAAGAAAACTGGATGGGAAGCAAATCCCCGACTCATAGAAGGCGTGTCAGCCGTTACTGGACGTAAAACCAGAGGAAGATGTGAGCCACAATCACAACTACTTGTATATTTGAATGTGTGTTGTTGTTGTAGAATTCTTTTTCTTGTTTCGTTTAATCTGATTATCAATGTTGTTTTTGTGTTGTTGTTGTTTGTTGATTTTGTTTGTTTTAATTTCAAGTTTTCTTTTTGACAAACCAGATGATTACCCCAGATATAAGCACACGTGGAAGATAAGTGTGGAGGTTTTGTCAACCTCCGCCGAAAGTATATCTTTACTTTTCATGCTTCACGTGTGAGACAAGTGTGGCGGTTTTTTTCAAACCCCACCGAAAAGTTTATCTCCATTTTTCAGGCACACAGTGGGCGACAAGTGTGGAGGTTTTGTCAAACCCCACCGAAAGCCCATATTATTTTTAAAATCTCGGGGCATAAATCTGCATCGAGCAACCCCCACCGAAATTATGTTCCCCACATACTGCTAGTCAATTTGAGAGTTTTACGTGGTATTATATTCCCATGCTGCATATTTTGAAATGTCATTTTCATACTGTCTTTGCACTTGAATCGCATAATACCTTTAACGTGCATCATTGTCTTACACAAGTTTAGAGCACTTGTAGAAATGGAGAAAACACCAATTCGACGATTCCGCAATATATGTGTATTTTGCGGATCGCAATTTGGTAAAGATGGAGAGTTTACCACAGCAGCTCTTGATCTTGGTAGGACCTTAGCTGCGAGGGGTATGAATTTGATTTATGGAGGGGGTAGTCTTGGGTTAATGGGGTGTGTGTCAACAGCTGCAAACCTAGGCGGGAGCAAAGTTCTTGGCATTATCCCCAAACCTTTAGCTGTACGAGATATCGTAGGCAACACAATCAGGGAAGAGTTACAGGTCTCTAGCATGCATGAGCGTATTGCACATATGGTTGTTAAGTCCGATGCATTTATAGCTTTACCCGATGGTTATGGCACATTAGAGGAGATATTTCAAATCACCTCTTGGGCACAGCTAAACATCCATAAAAAACCCATTGGTTTGTTAAATGTCAATAAATTTTTTGATGGTTTGTTGTCTTTTCTTGATCAAGCAGTAGAAAAAAACTTCATCTCACAGTCGGCGAGGCAAATCCTGGTTACAGCTTCAACTGCAGGGGAGTTAATTGACAAATTACAAGCATTCGTTTATTCGCCTGATCCAACAATATCTTGGATAGATTGGTTTGGAGAAGGCAATAAGAGGCGTAAACTGGATTTAACGCTCCATCTGTAATCTCTATCTGCTGGTTTGCTTTGTTTTTGTTTGCTTTCTTTTTATTGTGTTTATTTGAGATTTTTCATGTTATTTCTTTTGAGCTTTTCAGGTTATTTCTTTCGCTCCAGGTAATATTTTCTAATCTCGGTTTTTAGAGTGGTGGCTTAAAAAGTTCAAGTTCTCTTGAAACGCATTCTGGATCTCTTCAATCTATAATGGCTGAATAAGGAGGCTAACTTCTAAACTTTATAGACCCATTCTAACTAACTTGTTTTTGTTTGCTGACTTGTTGAACTTTGTTATTTTATGAGTGAGTTTAGTTTTGCGTAATTTAGAGTTGTTATGTGTTTTTATCCTTACCAGTTTCGATTAAAAAAAAAACAATTGTGGAACAACCTGAGAATGGCAGAATATGGGGTTTTCTTTAACCCTTGAAACGCATTCTCTCTAAATAAATCTGTAGTTTATTTATTTCATGGTGTTTGAAGTGTCTTGTTTCTCGTTTTGTTCTTTCATAATAAAGGTATATAGGCTGGAAACCTTAAGTCTGCGGGCTACTGGTCCTAAGGATTGTTGGAATATACAATCTTGACTCAGGTGTAACAACGCCACGTACCTCTTTTCTTGCATTTTGTGGGTCGATGATAAGATAATGATTGAATTAAGAATAACTCTTGGAAAATGATAAATGTTGCATGGATCTGTGTGCTTGAAATGTTTATTGGTTTTCGCTTTGCTTTTGATTCCTTGCGCAACATTGAGCACTGAGCTATTATCACTGAGTTATTTGTTCACTTAGAGAAAGTTGATGTAATTTAAATGTTTCTTCAGATTTCAATGAATTCTAGAACTTGTTTGATGGTCACTCGAGATGAAATCCTAGACTGTGCAACATTGGGGAAATGATTTCGGCCATCTTTGGACCGTTTGAGCCTTAATAGCCAACCTTGACTGAAATTGATCCCTAGTTACCCTTTGAGCCTTTGTAAGCCTTTTTCTTTGTTAACTCACTAAAAGATTTCCTAACCTCAAATGAATTTATTCCAAACAGTTTATCCCTTACCTATGAGCATGTAGATAATTCACAATTAAATTCTGAGCTATGTTCTGGTTTTGGCAAGTTAGAGGAGGTTGGGATGTGTCATGAGCAATGCAAGTGAGTCCTATTGTGTTTGTAAAAAAAAAAAAGAAAAAAGAAAAAAAACCAATCTGTACTTATCGTCCACGTACTTACACATTAAGGACAATGTGTTGTTTAAGTGTGGGGGAGGGGAAGTGTAATATAAAAAAAAAAAAAAGAGAACAAAAGAAGAAGAATAAGAGATCTATACCCTTAAGTGTTCTTAAAAAGAATGAAACAACAAAGTATGGGGGTGTAGTTTCTTTTGTTTTCTACAAAAAAAAAAAAAGAAGGAAGATTGAGTATTCTAAATAAGTTTGGGGGAGTAACCTGGTGAATTGAAATAAAGTTGTGTTATAGGGTTGAGCTCTACTTTGCCTTGAATGATTTATGTGTTTGTGGGTGATTTGAGCCAAATTATTATCCTTGATCATACCTTCACCCAAGTCAAACGTTACAAGCTAATAAAGTCCTACTTGATCCTTGGTGTTGTACATGTCTACATTAGTGGAGAGTGACTTGAAAAGCAGGCCTATGGAGTTCATTTTTACACACATCTTCAATATTAAATATGATTCATTTTTATGCATAAACTCATCCGGGTTACAAGTGATTAGGTGAGAATGGCTCTACACACACACATTTGAGGAATTGAAGTGAAGCGAAACTATCTTTGAGATAAAATTCTTGATCAAGTGCATTATTTTGAAGTTTTCCTTGGGTTATAATTAAGTACAAACTTTGAGGCCTATTTGCAAGATGAAGCATTTGTGTGTTTTAATTTTTTGTTGATTCTGTTTCGGTTTAGTTTTATTTCATATTGTCGTAGTTGCTCGAGGACTAGCAAACTCTAAGTGTGGGGGAATTTGATAAGTGTCTATTTATATATCATTTTCATATCAATTCGTCCAGGTTTCTTTGCTATATTCCTTGGTATTTTTATGTTTTTGTGTGGTTTTGATGTTTGTAGGAGTTTTGGAGCAACTTGCACAAAAATGGAGTAAAACCCTTCATTTTCACCTCTGCTAGTCAGTGATCTTCTCGGATTTAATTGTATTGATATACAACGAACCCGACGACATGTTATATACCGTTGGAAAGCTCTCGAAGTCTATTTTCTGGAGAAATTTACGTTTATAAATCCATTCAGTGTACCAAAAGTTGTAATCAAAACAGTGTGAGATGTATAGAAATATAATTCCACAAGCCACTGTAGCATGTATAATACGGTGTACTGTAGCAAGTCACTGTAGCAGAGTATTTAAACACATTGTAGGGTTTTATTTTCATAACTTGAAGAGGGGAGAACGTGGTGGAGGCTTCAGCTCTGGAATTCTTTCATCTCTTGGAGTTCTGAAGGAGAAAGGAAGCTTGGAAAGAGGAAGAACTACAATCCAAAGAGAATTACATCAAATTTGCTAAGTTTTTCCCTTCCTTTCATTTTCTGGAATGTCTCATGTTGTATTGTATTTACCACGTTCTTAAACATGTGTAATTGAATCTGAATTGGTTGAGGGTGATTTCAAAGCCCCTGATATGGTTTTTGTAAGTTGATTGTGCAAGGAGTTGTAATCCAATTCTCTAATTGAATTTGCTTGTATTTTCCTATATCTAATGCTTATGATTGCTTGCTGGATTGTATTTGAGTGGCCAACTGAATATAATCTGGATATTGTCTATTGCTAGACTAGAAATCTTGATCCGTAATTGTCTTGAATTTCTAATCCTTAGTAGCAAAATTGTGATCAGAGATTGCAATTGGAGAATACAACCTAAGTTAAATAATCCGAGCTTGTGTGTTTATTGCTTAGATCAACATATCTTTCTTATCATAATGCATCCATTGAATTAAACTCAGAGAGCTTGTTCTAGGTTGTTTAATGGATAGAGATTAAATAAAGAGCTTGTTTATTTAACAACAAAGTAAGGAAAGATTGGGGTAATAGAGCTTGTTATTATCTACGGTTGATAACTTCATTACTGTAATCGGATGACAATTCTACGATTAATTCGCAAATCCATATCTTGTGGTAGAGAAGGATCCCTTAACTAGCTTTCTCTCATTGATTTTTCATTCGATTTAACTTTCTGTTTTGTTATTCTTCGTTTGCATTATTATTTCACTTAGTTAATCAATCAACAAAACCCCCCATTTACTCTGTTTTTGCTTTCGAATAACAAATTTAATTAGAATCAATCCTCGTGGGAACGATATCTTACTCATCACTTTATTACTTGTGTGACTAGTATACTTGCTAGTTTCGAATGCATCAGTAAATATGGGTTTTCAACATCTAGGCCATGAAAGTGGGGTAAGAATTGAATGAAATCCGGTTCATTATCGAAATATATGTCATCATGAGGGAAGACTCTGCATGATTGTGCACAAGTTTTTATGTAATCCATTAACGTTCTTTGTTAGGTATGAGTATGTTTTTCAAAGAAAATGAGTGGTCACAAATAATTTTACCAATTAATGCAAAAAGAAAGAAAAGATGAGAACATGCAAGAAAGATAAAAATAGAAATGGGGAGAGAAAAGATTATCACATACAAGAAGAATAGAAATGGGAAAAGAAAATACTTACAATTTTGTACGTCAAATTTTACCTTCCCCGGCAACGGCGCTAAAAACTTGACACATCCAAAAAAAAGAATTATCTCCCAAGTATAGGAGTGTCGAAGTAATAAACCCGGTGAGATCGGGGTCGATCCACGAGGAAGGAGATTTAAGCGTTACAAATTATAAGTTAAGCAAATATGATACGAATGATTCAAAGGAATGGTGAGATAATATCAATAAATAAATATAATGATGGTAGGCGGTATTACTGACCATTCAAATATAAAATAAAAAACAAAAGGAGGTAGAACCATCCATAGAATTAGGTGGTAAAACCAACCATGGGAATTTAGGAGGTAAAACCTTCCATAGTAAATAAAGGAACAAATTCATAAACAATAAATGAAAGTAATAAAAATACAAGTAAGAGAAGAGGAATTAACACAATAATAATGAGAGCTAAGGTTAGAGGATCCACCCTTGATATATCGAATAAGGATAATTAACCAACCCATTTTAGTTATATGAATTATATTTGTTTCGTTACCAATATTTATACCACTTCTTGTAAATGGGTTCAAGCATCCAATGTGCCAATCACCATATGTCTACAACAAATCAAGGTTCATAACTAGACTTGTGTCGGTAAGGAAGAACCATACGACGTCTAGAAAGGATCCAAGCATTTGATGTGCCAAGGATTGTCGACAATGAATCAAGACCTCCACTTTACAAGTGGTGTCAAGATTGATGAAGAAAAGAAATATAAATCATATAAAATAAATAACAAAAGATTGTGATTATTAAGTACATACCTAAGGATTGGAGAATCCTTATTCTCATATCAAGGGTTTCACCCTTTCACCTTAGCAAGAGAGAAATTAGAAAGACATAATAGAAGAAAGGAAATAAATTATAAAAGAAAGCAAATTCATTAATAACATAAACACACAAAACACAATACAAGATCCTAGCCAAGGCCAAGAGATCCCAGCCAAAACCAAGATGTCCAAATGGTTACAAGGCACCTCTATTTATAAATACATCCAGGGGTAAACTTGTCAAATTACAAGGACATAATTGTCAAATATTAGTTGTAAAAATCTTTGACAATTGGGATCATTAGGGGCATTGACTTTGACCATCGATTTTGGCAATGATTTATTGAGAATTTTGATCACATGTCTTCATGAAAGTTGTAGATATTTGTCTCAACTTTCTAGAAAATTTTGAATCAGACGATTTGGACACGTATTTTGAGAGATATGCCCAAAATACTGAAGCATGGTCAGGCTGGGTTGAAACTACATATGGGTTTACTTCAAGCCCATTTTTGCTCTATTTAGAGCCCGAATTTGATGAAGCCTATGAGATACAATCTTGTAGATAATTGGATCAACTTTCCAAAATATTAAGATTTAAACCATTCTGATCTATAAATAGAAAGTTATGCCCATTTTACTGAACCTATAACAAAACCAAAATTAAGAGAAAATTAATTCCAAAGATGCAAAGACTACAAATATGCTAAGTTTGAGAATTTAATGACATTATTAGTGCAATATGATGAATTAAACTCTTATAAAACATACATATTTAAGTGTTCATCACTTGTGTTGGAATTGGTAAGGGTGAATTGGGCTTAAATTTGAAATTGTTGGGCTTAGGCCCATTGAGCCAAGGCCTTATGTATATAAGAGATGGGGTTTTCTAGATGGGGTGAATTGTTCACGGTTCCATGAGGAAAAGAAGAGAAAAAGAAGAAGAGAAAGGAGAGGAAAGAAGAGAGAGGAAAAATTTCAAGAAGTTTAGCTTGGAAAACAGGTAGGAGATTCTAACACTATACTTACTTCATATTATGTGTTTTGTTGTTGAATTGATATTGTTGTTATGTATGTGACATGTTTTGACTTGATTTCTTGGTTGTTTGGATGATGAATTATGAGTGAAGTTACTTATTGCAAGTTGTTTGTTGTGATTGCATGAAGTATTATGTGTGAATTGAAGTGTTGATGAAGTGGAGTAGAGATGATTTAGTGAGAAGTGCAATTCATGTGACTGTCTTGTGTTGATTGAATTGATGCATTTTTCTGGATTGAGAATTATATGATTTCTCATTTGTTTTGAAAAATAGACTTATTAAGCTTTAATTAGCCGTTGATTTCGTTGAATTTGGAGTTAAAACGGATTTTTGGTGAATTTTTGAAGTTGGGAGTTGAATTCTGAAAATGGAACGTTTTGAACCAACTCTGAAATTCGATTATGGTGTTTCGCTCGACAATGAACAGTGCTATCGAGTAACAGTGTCGAGTGTCGAGAAAACAGTGTCGAGTGTCGAGAAACAGTGTCGAGTGAATAGTGTTTTTAGTGAACAGTGTCGAGAAATAGTGTCGAGTGAACACTGATTTTCGTGAACAATGTCGAGAAATAGTGTCGAGTGTCGAGAAATAGCGTCGAGTAAACAGTGTCAAGAAATAGTATCGAGTGAACAGTGCATCGAATGTACAGTGCGTCGAGTGAACAATATCGAGAAATAGTATCGAGTGAACAGTACATCGAGTAAACAGTACGTCAAGTGTACAGTGCGTCGAGTGAACAGTATCGAGTGTCGAGCAAAATGTCAGAACCACTCCAAATCGACTGTATACTTCCCAAAAAGTCCTAGATTTTGCATAAGAATCATATTTTCTTGAGATTTAACATAGTAATGATATTGAAAGGCTGTTACTATATGCATTGAACCTTGGATGGGCTGTTTTTGTATATGGATCCAAGGAGAATGCGGATATTATATTCTAAGTGTCGGACCTTGGGTGGACTATTTTGTATACGGACTCAAGGGGAACACGAATATAATGATATGGGGTGTTGGACCTTGGATGGACCGTTCTGTATACGGACCCAAGGGGAACACAAATATAATGATATGAGGTGTTGGACCTTGGGTGGACCGCTCTGTATACGGACCCAAGGGGAACATGAATATTTCGATATGATATATTGAACCTTGGATGGGTCGTTCTGTATACGAATCCAAGGGAAACACGAACAGGAATTTTATATGCGACCGAATATAATAGTTTGATATATTATTATTGGATGTCTAATCCTGTAATTGAATATTTGTGAAATGTGAATAATTTCGTATAATGTTAGAACTTTCCTACTGGGCTTTAGGCTCACCCCCTCCCTCCACAAGTACACAGAAGGATGGTCATTCTAGAGATGTTTCAGAGCTTTCTTAGGGAGTCTAGAGTCGGTATGCATATAATTTTAGGGACTTTCTTGATTCTTTTAGTATGTAATGGGAGATTTTGTTTGGTGACTATTAACTGATGTATTGATTTTGTCATCAGTGTATGTAAAAATTAATTTTGGAACAAATAGTCATAAGTTGTAATGAATTCTTGTGATGTTTTATATAAAAAAAAAATATGAGATATGAATGACGTAATTTTTATAAATTCTTATCCAATCACACCCTAACATCTCTAAATAAGAGATGTCCAGGCGTGACAGGTTTTTATGCATAGCGGTTGTTGATCAATAATTGGAGCCGTTAAATCCTTAAGAGTCTAATTGCTTTCCATCGCCGTTACTTCCGATTCAGCTTTGATTGAACTGCATGAAGATGGGAGGAAACTATGTCGTGCAAGGTCATTCTGGAAGTGGAGTTGAAATTGACCGATTTAGTCTTAAATTTGAGGATTTGAGAAACTCTTTAATTGACTTAAGTTGTTGGTCCGCTTCTCCCTCGGACATAAAAGCCTAAACACAAATAATTAGAAAAATAAAAATCAAGAATCATAGTAAAGATAGAATAACAAATCGATTAGAAAATCAATCTCCCACAACGGCGCCAAAAACTTGATGCGTTCGAAACTAGCAATTATACTAGTCGCATAGGTAATAAAGTGATGAGTAAGATATCGTTCTCACAAGGATTGTTTCTAATTGAATGTGTTATTCGAAAGCAACAATTAACTAAAGAGAGGGGGGGGGTGTTTTGTTGAATGATTAATTAAACAAAATACAAAGGCAAATGAAGAGTAACACAACACAAGATTAAATGGAGTTAAAAATCAGTGAGTAAAACCTGGTTAAGGGCTCATTCTCTACCACCAGATATAGATTTGTAAATTAATCATAGAATTGTCATCCAATTACACCATTGAAATTATCAACCGTAGATAACAACAACCTTTGTTATCCTAATTTTTTCTTACTTTTTTGTTAAAGAAAACAAGCTCTTTATTTAATCTCTAACCATTAAACAACCTAGAACAAACTCTCTAAATTTAATTCAATAGAAGCATTACGATAAGAAAGATAGGTTGATCTAAGCAATAAACACACAGGTTCGGATTATTTAACTTAGGTTGTATTCTCCAATTGCTATCTCTTATCACAATTTTGCTACTAAGGATTAGAAATTCAAGATAATTACGGATCAAGATTTCTACTCTAGCAATAGACAACGATCAGATTATATTCAGTTGGTCACCCCAAATACAATTAGCAAGCAATCATAAGCATTAGATATGGAAAAATACAAAAAACTTCAATTAGAGAATTGGATAACAACTTCTTACACAATCAACTCACAAAAATCATATCAAGGGCTTTGAAATCACCCTCAACCAAATTAGATTCAGTTACACATGTTCAAAAACAGTACAAATATAATACAATATGGAGACATTCAGAAAATGAAAGGGAAAGGAAAAAACTTAGCAAATTCTTTGAAAATCTCCTTAGGGTTTGTAGTTCTTCCTCTTTCCAAGCCTTCTTTCTCCTTCAAGAGCTCCAAGAAATGAAAAAATCCCAGAGATACAACCTCCAACACATTCTCCCCTTCTTTTTGTTATGAAAATAAAACCCTAAAATATGTTTATATACTCTCCTACAGTAACTTGCTACAATGCCCTGTATAATAGCATGCTATAGTGATATATGGAAATACAAATATACACTTATCATACCATTTTTATCATAACTTTCAGAGCTACATGAATTCATGAACCGTAAATTTCTCTAGAAAATAGACTTCGAGAGCTTTCCAATGGTATATAGCATGTTATCCAGTTAATTGTATATAAATACAATCAACTCCAAGAAGTTGGTTGACTAGCAGAGGTGCAAAAGAAGGGTTTTAATCCAATTTGGCGCAAGTTGCTCCAAAACTCCTATAAACATCAAAAATCACATAAAACATAAAAATACCAAGGAATATAACAAAGAAACATAGACGAATTGATATGAAAATGATATATAAATAGACAACTATCAATAAACATGAGCAGACACCTTTTTGTTGTAAACAAGCCATATTTTGCAAACTTGGGTACTTTGCATGGCTTTGAAAGTAAACTCTCTGCGCATGTATAGGGATTATAGGATCTACCAGAGAGGGAGAACATAAAAATTAATGTTACATTTTTCCTTGGAATTCGGGGTCATTGACCTTTCGGGGATGAAGTGGGGTTTACGTGCTGAGAACGTGGGACGAAGGCAAAACAAGGCTTGTCCCACCGCTCCTTGGGAAAGGACACTCTACCAAAATCACATTCCTTACTTTCTTTATTAATTGGTCCGGAGACTCATTAACTACAGGCTTCATGAATTTTTGTTTTCATCAGTTATGTTGCCTTCGATGATCACGGGATTTACTATTTTATTTCTGGTAGAAGGTGGCCTCTACGGCTCTACCCACGTTCCAATCTACCAACCTGGCCACATTCCCAATTACATGATGTTTACAAGCATGCTAACTGCCAAGGGTTAAGCTTCACATGAATTCCTCTCTAAGGTAGCCAGGTGTCACGACCCGCCCAATTTACTTGCTAGAATGGTCCATTTATATGTAAGGCTTGGCCTGACTTCTAGAAAGTTGCAAGCCCAAGCCCATTTTCTAGAATACTCTAGCAAGATAGGATATTATGAGAATATTCTTTTGTACTTGTATATATTTGCTAAGTCTAGTAGATTATTCTAGATAGTCATTTAGGACCATTAGATGCATTAGATCTAGGCCATTCATTTGAGAGGTGGTTCACTATATAAATCTCTCTAAGCTCATTTGTAAATCATCCACAAGAATCCGCAAATTCACAAAGCATTCAAGCATTGTAAACCTCTTTAGTATAATACAAAGTTCTTTTACTTAGCATTACTTGTCTCCATCTCTTCTCTTCTTTGTCTACAGGCTCTTCGACTCAACGATCCTCTCTTCTCCTTGAGCGAGAAGGCAATCACAAGGCTTACTTAGCAACTTTCGGAGTCAAGTTGCTTAAGTGTCGCACGAGCGTGTTGTGCAAACCTCTAAGCTCGTGACACAAGCCTCATGACATAGTACGGAGGCTGCAAAAGGCTAGCTGGTCGGTCGCTCCATAACTTTCCATAATATTTGATGCTGCTCATTACATCTCAACTTATTAAATGCGGATTTAATGTTAAAATTTGGTCACTACTACATAGCCCGTTACAGTTTTTTCTTAGGCTTTATATCCCAAAAGGTCAATTTGATCACAAGGCATTTAACTTTTCTTCACATATGATCCTGAAGCGATATAAGATATTATAGAAAACTTTTCACTACAACTAATAAGATATGATAAATCCGCTTGATGAGATTTGTTTTGAGAGTCAAAGGTTTATTACCTAGATGAGCCAATAGTCTGAAACATCTCTTATTAGGAGAAGGACAAAGTGGAAAGGGTTTTTATTGCAATAAAGGGAAATTTTTGTTTATGTATTTATTTTGTGAAAAGTGTACTTCAAAAAATCGCTGTGAAAGTAATAAAAGGGGGACACAGGACCATTCTTGAGAAACTCAGGATTCATGCCCTTATCCTATAAATACCTGAAGACAATTCCTTCGGATAGAATCAAGGTAGGCTAAGCACAAATAAACCCATAATCAGAAGAAATTCGTGGATACTGTAACTTATCAGTATACTTCAGTTTATCTCTTCACGTTTAGAGAATGTTCAGAAACAACCCTATCTCCTCAGTTTAACAAACTTTGTTATTATTATTATTATTATTTTTTTTTGTTTAAAAAAAAGATAGTATCAAAAAATCACCGGACCAAAAAGCAAAGACATGGATAATTTTTAAAGATCAGGCAAAAGAATTGTCATTGATTAATTCTATCCCACAATTCCATGATGGAGACATTCTACAGAATATGGTCAGTATCCGTGTCCACTTCTGGCAATAAATTATTATCATGATGGTGGCAAACCCTTAACAATGAAACGGACAAAAGCCTTGTACGTGAAGAGAGGACTCCATTTGAAATACTGGGGCAGTTCATTAACTCACAGGAGGTTCATGAATCATTAATTCACATTTGGAAATATACATTTCAAGCTTCTTCCTCACTGCCCTTTGATGTTGCGGCCTTCAGGCTTTCAGCCCACATTCGGTCTCTGTTCCGCATTTTGTCTCTCCACCACAACCATATATATGCTTAAACAAATAATAATCTATAACCGTCGCCAAGGCTTGTAAGGGGCGAAGCAGAGGAAGAAATGTACTTGTTCAGCAATGAAAAGTTTATGCGAGAATATAGCTCAAACCAATGTTAAACGCGTCCAAGTATTGACGGTGCAAATACAAAAATACCCTTAACAAATGGAACTCTATTAATGTAGATAGCATTGATGATATGACTCTGTAGTTTTTTGGATAGTGAGCTAGCGCTGAATATGCGCTAATAAGTTGGAGTTGAAGATATGTTAATGAGCTGGAGGTCTATAAGGAGAAACTAGTGAAGCTCTAGCTCTATGATGGGTCCGTTATTTCAGTTGTTGCTCATGTATCCCAGTGCAGATTTGGTTCTTTTGAGGTTTCATGTGTTTCTTTAAATTAGTCCCCAGAAGCGGTTGTATGGATTCGCTATGGATGCTAAGCCGCATGGTGAAGGTAATTTTGGTTCTTTAAGATAAATCAATGATTCACCCGATCCACAGAAGCAAAATTTTTTAATCAAGACCCGAGAGGAAAGGCCAGCAAGACACAGTACTAATTGCACTTCCATTGCACAAGCCTAGAGAATCCTCATGGACCATTTATACCCAACTACTCCTCTGGTTCCCATTCCTTGCTGCAAAAACCCATTACAACTCATTTGAGTATAACAGCATTCTAAGTAGTATACGTCACTTCTGACCTGATCATCTAGCGCATGGGCAATGGATCAGCAGGCAACACCACTATTGTGTACTTGGAGTTCAAAATTTTCAACTGAACTTGGAAAGTAGCATGTGCAAAAGAGTAAAAATTAATGCTTGAATTAGCTTTTAGCTAAAGCACCCTAAACAACTTTTCCCTCTTCTCCGATATACGGAAGGTTAAGGTTCACATAATGCCCAATAAAATGAATGTTGTACCATAAATTAACTGAAGAAATTAATGTATGAGGTTTATTGTAGCAGAATTAGAACCTTGCAAATACTTAAATGTAACATACAGTGGCAATGATACACGCAATTAACAGATTCTTACCTTTCTTCAAATTTTATTCATTATTATATTTGTTTATCAGATTTTTATTTTTTCACCTAATGTTCCATTTTAATCAATCACGAGTTTATATCGCCATGTTTATTTGGATAAATACCAATCACGGACTTGATTAACAATTACATGACCTTTAATAGTGAGCCATCGATTCTATATATATCAGCAAGAGTTGGAAGTCTCAATCTAAGGATTGAGCTTATTGTTCACAACTTATAGAAAGCAAAAACTAAATAGCCCAGTTATTGCTGGACCGTGTTAACTTTAAACATGAGAACCATCAACTCCAGCCTTGTTATGGGCTTTTTTGGTCATCTCCATGTCATCCATAGGCATCGTCTCCATGGCCACATTGGCTTGCTTGGTTAACTCCATATCATCCCTAGGCATCTGGTCCATGGCACCATTGGCTTGCGTGGTTAACTCCATATCATCCTCAGGCATCGGCTTCATGGCTCCATTAGCCATGGTCTTCATTTCCTTCTTTGTCATGGCTCTTGGTGTCAGTTCAATTTCCCCACCGTCACCATGAGTGGTCTTTGTCCTGGCTTTTGCAGCCGGCTCAAATTCCCCACCATCACTTTGAGTGGTCTTTGGCCTCTTCTTGTCTTCGTTAGAAGACTTGGGCTTCAAAATATATTGTTTTATTACAGGATGAAGGGGAATAGTGAGATGAACAGTTGTTTCTGGAAAACGTTTTGTACCAGTACGAGAGCCTCCTGTCATACCACTTCCAGGTGGATGCCTATTCTCAGTCGTCATTGACCCTGGCCCAACCCTAGAACCCCTCATTCTCTCACGGCCATCACCACCATCAGGTCCAGCGCCATCTTGGCCACTCATGACAGTAGCTTTTAGTTTTCTGTAATCATCACCAGAGTGATCCAAGACAACCTGTGAGCAAAACTGAAGCTTAAGCATATTAGGACGAGTAAACCTGTGCGGACACATTTTTGAAATACAGACGCCATATGTTGCAAAATTGGGTGCTTTGCATGGCTCCGAATATAAACTCTCTGCGTATATATAGGGTTATGGGATCTGCCAGGGAGAGAGAAGATAAATTTTTGTTTCGTTTGCCGTTGGAACTTGGGGTCATGGACCTTTCGCGGGCAATTAAAGAGGAATTTAAGTGCTGATCAGAAATGAGGATAAAGGCAAAACAAAGCTTGTGCTTGTTCTTCGGTTCCCTGGAAGGACACTCTTGCATAATCACATTCCTGGCTTTGTATATTGGTCAGGAGAATCATCAGTGACAAGTTTCATGAATTTTTGTTTTCGTGATCAGTTATAACGCCTCCATCAGGTTTGTTTAGGGGATTCCAATTTAATGACATTTACATGCATGCTATCTGACTAGCTTGGAACTTCACGTGACTTCCAGACTAAGGTGGCCAGGACTTATGATAGCGTATAAAGAGCAGAATAAGAATTACAACATGCTAACTGGTTGGTCTCCGTAGTGTTTCCTTTATATTTGACGCTAAATTGGCGAACTTCTCTCACAATTTTTATATTTTTATAAAATCTGCTCTATTGCATCTCAACTTATGATTAGAGGCAGATTATAGTATGTCAATGTATATAGGCTTTATACTGAACTTGGACAGTAGCAGGCATACAAAAGTTAAAGTGCTCGAATTAGCTTTCACAAAAGCACCCAAAGCAATTTTTCCCTTCTCTTCCTTCCCTGATATAATAGAAGGTTAAAGGTTTTCACAGAACACCCAATAGTGATGGAAGTTGTACTTGGACCATAAAGTTAATTGAAGAAAGAAGTTAATGTAATGAGGTTTATTGCAGCAGAATTGGAATGTTGCAAATACTAAATTGTAAAATGCACTGGTAATTATACAAGTTAATAGATTCTTAACTTTCCTCAAATCTTCTTCATTGTTATATTTGTTTATCAGATCAATTTTTTAATTTTTTTTTTCACCTAGTGTTCCATTTTAATGGACCATGAGTTTAGATATGTTTATCGGATACTTTAAAACAGAATTTGATAATGTTTTAGCATTTAGCAATGACAAGACCTTCACTAGTAAAGCCACAGATTAAATATCAGCAAGAGTTGAAGTCTCTTATCTCCAAAACTTTTTGTTTACAACCCAATAAAAAGTTTAAAAGTAATTAGCCTGGCTATTGCCGGACTGGGTCTGTTTTAAACACGAGAACCATCAGCTCCGCCCACATGGTGCGCTTTCATGGTTGAATAGTCGCAGTCGTCATCGAGATCCCTCGGTTGTGCGGGTACATCGGCCACCTTAACTTTGCCACCATTATAATGGTCTTTTCAGGGTCTTCCTCGTCGCCTTAAGTGGTCTTTGTTCTGATTGGGGTCAGCCCAATTTCCCCACCAGCACCTTGATCATTCTTTGACCTTTTCTTGTCTTCCTGAGTCTTGTGGTAAAGGCAAACCGCAGGGAGAGAGATGAATAATTCCTGGATGACGTCCTGTAGCAGCAGCAGAGCCTCCACTCATAGGCATAGCCCTACCAGGCGAGGCATATCATTTCCAGTAGGGCCTTTCATCACCAGAGTGATCCAAGACAACCCTGTGAGCAAAGCTGAAGCTTAAGCATAGTGAGACCAATAAACCTGAGCAGACACATTTTTGAAGCAGAGCCATTTTTGCCAACTTTGGTGCTTAGCAAATTGCAATTCATGGGCTTTGAATGTTCTCGCTGCCTTTTATAGGGGCTATAGGGCCTTTCATGGCTGAGGATGGACAAGGGCAAAACAAGGCTTGTGCAGTTGCGCTTAGGTCACTCTAGCTGAACCACATTGCTTGCACTCTATGCTGGTCCGGAGAATTATCAACGACAAGGTTCATGAATTTTCCGTTTTCATCAGTTACTTTACTTTTCCTTGCATCAGGCCTCTTTTACCGGATTTTCAATTTTATTTCTGTTGCAAGGTGTCTCCGATCTCAACCATAGGAACATCTATGGCCAAAGACAACCTTTGGATGCGATCAAGGTAGAATAAGCACAAGTTAAAACCATAATCAAAAGAATTCGTGCTACCTATAAATAGACTTTAAGTTATCTGTTAACTTTTAAAGAATGCTCAGAAACACCCCCTCTCCTCAGTAAGCTCAAAGAAAAAAAAAATTATAATATGAAAAATCTTTAAAAAAAATATTATTGAAAAATCACTCACCAAAGGCAAACACTTGCAAGTTTTTAATAATCAGGCAAAAGAATTATCATTCTATTCTAATTCCATAATTGAAACATTCCTCAGAATATGGTTAGCATCCATCTACACTTCCAATGATAAATTATTATCATGGTGGCAAACCCTTACCAACGAAATGAAACAAAAGCCTTATACGCGAAGAGAGGACACCATTTGAAATTTTGGGGCGGTTCTTTCACTTACAAAATGTTCATTCACATTTGGACATATATATTTCACACTTCATCTCCACTGCCGGTTGATTCCACTGCCTTCAGGCTTTCAGCCAGCATTCGATCTCTGTTCTGCATTTGTCTCTCCACAGCCACCATATAAAGGCCTAAACAAATAATTATCAGTAACTGTCATCAAGGCTTGAAATAGGAAGTAGAGGAAGAAACTACTTGTTCGGTAATTAAAAATAAATAAATAAATAATCAAGAACCCAGAAAGGAGATGTCGGTGTTACATACTGATTGCACTTCCCATTGCACAGGCCCAGAGAATCCTCATGGACCATTTATCCCCGATAGCTCCTCTGGTTCCCATTCCTTGCTGCAAAGCCCTATCAATGTGTATTGAGTATATCAACATTCTAAATGCTAAACATTATTTCTAACATGATAATCCAGTGCATGGTAATGGATTAGAAGGCAATGCCAATATTGTGTGCTTGGGGGTTAAAATCAACCAGCAATGAAGCTTTCACAACTGTCTCAGCCTACCATTAGGCCTTGGTCTGGTAAAAGGGCTTAACCTAAAAAAAATTCGACCAAACAAAACAAAGTATATTCTTAAATACCAAATTCCTGGCAAAGGCCTGTAATTAATTTCTAATCAGTGTGAACACCACACATGCATGTACAATCTTCAAAGCTTGAAAAAAAGGCTACCATGACATAACCAGAATAATAATATTTCCAACATCATACAATCATATCCAAGTGCTTTTAAATGCTCATCTTATCATAAGAAGAGCCTGTTTCTCCCAAAATATATATGAGTGGAAGATTAATGTCTAGAAAAACAACCCGCTGCAACCTAAGAAGCATTGCAGAAGAAGAATGTTGATTAACTGCTAACTTGTAATTGAGACATTCAACCCCCATTGATTGGAAGTAGATTCTAGTCCATAAGACCATAATGATGATCACAGATAGTTAAGTGATACCAAACATCTATTATGACCAAGGAAATTAAGTCATCACTGACAGGATGCTTCCAGATCAGTAAATGTACTATGATATTCAGTGGGTTAAGATAGAGGGGAAATGATCTTTATCACTTCCATATCTACGGTGCATAAATATGATTTGGAAATTCAGGCTTCAAATCTTATCGAAAAAAGGTGGTAAGAATAGGATTTTTTTTTTTTTTCATGTGTATGGATGCTCAACAACTTTGGCCCTAGAGGACATCATCAGCACATTCACTTTTAATGTGAACTATCAAATCAATTACTTCTGGCAGTTCAATCACACTACTAAGTTAATTTTATACGAATACTTTCAGCATGTCTATTAATGTATTCCGTCCAAAACACACTAGGAAACTCCCTAGTCCCTAAAAAATAATGAGTGAACGTAATAACCTTTCCTCAAAAGTTGATGCTAGAAGCATTCAGGGTAAGTGTCCTTATAAAATCAAAACAATTCAATATCCGGTACACACAAAGGTCTAAAGTAATCTACAAATGACCAATAAATCACAATTCTACTTGGGAACTTCAACCACCAAGAGAAGATATAACACTTAAAATTTAGGCTTAAAAAACCGGTTCATTTATTCATGACGAAGTATTGATTCCTAACAAGATCGTTTCTTTACATTTTCCAAATACACACTGAATTCACCCCCAATACAAGCAAATTGCTGATTTCCACCGTCGCCCAACAACATAGTCTCTGGAACAAATAAGCACATGTTTCCTAACATGAACTATAGCATAACTGATAACCCAAATACAACCAAAATCGCAGGAAAAAAGACAAAATCAACAAGCAACTTAAGATTCAACAAGCTATTAATCAATCTGTCCTAAACATCACAGAAACCCAATACCATATAAAAGAACCTTTTTTTTTCATTTTTCAAGCATTTCATGATACAAACAGTGAAGATCAATCGGAAGAACGAGAAGGAAAATACCTCAAAGACAAGAACTTGATAGTTGTGTCTCGCTTCAGTTAAACCGCTGTAGCGTGCAGGGAGAGTAGGGGCTTAAAATGGAGCGGTCGCTGTTGCGGTTGCGGCTGATGGGCCCATTCATTTTCTGTTTATCTATTTTTATCAGGCCTCAGTCATCTTCCAGGCCTGTCAGCGAGCCCAGTGGTCAAAGCAGGTCTCAGTGATCACACACACACGCACTCTGTCTCTGGCGCTAATTTCTTCTCCTGGGAAAAAAGGGTTAGTTTTTTTTGCCCCCTCTAGCTTGTTTGATCTATTTAGCTTTTAAATTTAGAGTCAGATTATTTGCTTAATTCGGTGGATTATTTGTTTGGTTCCTCAGAAAACGTGAAAGAATTTTTTTTTTAAATATAAGAAAATAATCAAGTAGAGGTCTTTTATGAGCTTCAATAAAAGTCTAATGTTTATCAGCTAAATTTGATCATTTTCAGCAATTGTCTCATTTTTCTTCCGTGTCTATGATTTTCTTATAGACTTGAGTATGAGGTGTGTGCATCTGTGGGTTTTTTTTTCTTTTTATTTATTTATTTTGTAATAATTAAAGGAAAATATGTTTGATCAATGCACCGCACCATATATTATAGTATTAAGTAATTTGGATTGGATAAGATGATATAGAATAGGATAGGATGAATAAGACATAATATTGTGTTTAGTATACTACTGAACAAATAAGATTATAATATAAGTACTAATATATAATTAATATTAAATAAAAATTAAATAACAACATTTAATTATATATTATTTTTAAATTTTAAATTATTAATTAATTCAAACTATATATATTTAATTAATTATTAATTATATATGATACTATTAATATTATTGCGTTCAGTTTTTGTACATGTTGGTACTAAAAAGAAAAAAATTTACTGCACTATAGTAAATTATTACCCAATGATCTAATTGTTATAAAGACATTTACAATAATATTTTTTATAAATATAACTAATTATTTAATTAAATTTTTAAGTTTCAAAAATTATTATTAAAATTTTAATCATTTTTTATTAATTTACTATTCTACATATTTACAAAATTATGGAATTAAATTTATTGATATTTAATTAATTAATAAAATTTCTAATAATATCTAATATTACAAAAAAAAAAAAAGTGACCCTTGTCCCGTGTTCTCTCACGGTAGAGCATGGGTTTAACATTTGGGTAAGTTATACCTGGTATATGCAATATTATACTAACCAATCCAGCAAAACTACAGCACCAAACATGGTACAATAAGTTGCTACGCAATGCTGTACTAGCCAGCCAACCAAGGTTTACAGTGGGAGGATTAAACGAGGAGGACAAAAAGATTAGAAGAGTGGAAAAGCAGTAGAAAATGAACAAAATGGTGCAAATAACACGCTGCCTAATATAAATAGATTCTGGAATTACATTTAATAATACATGTAATAAAGGCAAAATTATACATTGACGTATTTCTAAAAGATTCATTGAGTTAGTCTCTGCATCTCATTTTGGTCATTGAAACCATTTTGGTCGTTGAGGGTTTCAATGAGAAGAGGGGGAGCATATTGAGCAGTGCCTTGGTGCTCCTCTGAGTCCTGACAGAATGAAAGGATGATGGTATCAAGTGACTGTTGGGATGTAATGATCAACTCAGAATAGAATTTGGGAGAAAAATTACTTGTATTAACAGAGAAAATTAATGTACAAGAATTATACAAAAACTCCCCTAAAATTTCTGGAGCTCTCCTGGCTCTCTCTCTCAATCCTAAACTCTCTGGTTTAGACTCTGGACTCTCTCTGGAATCTCTCTGATGCTTAAACAAGGCAGAATTCGTCCCATATTTATAGGAAAAATTCTGCATACAAATTCAAATCAAATTTGGCTACTTCCTTTGATTTTCAAAATTGGAGGTGCCTAACTAATTTGACTCTCAATGCATTCACATGGGAGGGATTCTGGAAGCCATGCATGTCATGCATGAGCTCAGCAGAATTCTAGAACTCATGCATGTCATGCATGAGCTCATCAATTCTCCCCCTCCATCCCATGTGAAAGGGAGTAACAACAAAAGTAATTAGACAGCTTCTAATCCAACTATGTCTCTGCATAGTTCTAGCTTGTCTCTGGTGACCACTTTTGTTAACATGTCGGCTGGATTCTCTTTAGTATGGATCTTCACTAGTTTCAACAGTTGCTTGTCCATCACCTCTCGTATCCAATAATAGCGGATGTCGATATGCTTCGTTCGAGAATGGTACACTGAGTTCTTGCTCAAATCCAGAGCACTTTGACTGTCACAGTGTACTTTGTATTCCTTTTGCTCAATCCCAAGTTCTTGGAGAAATCGCTTCAGCCACAACATTTCTTTTCCAGCTTCCGCTGCGGCAATGTATTCTGCCTCTGTCGTGGATAGCGCAACACACTTCTGTAGTCTTGACTGCCATGATACAGCTCCCCCTGCAAAAGTGTAAACAAAACCTGATGTAGATTTCCTACTGTCAGGTTCTCCGGCCATATCTGAATCTGTATAGCCTTCCAAGATTGGATCAGCTCCCCCGTAACACAAGCATATCTTCGAAGTACCTTTAAGGTATCTAAGAATCCACTTGACTGCCTCCCAATGTTCTTTCCCTGGATTGGAAAGAAATCTGCTCACGACTCTGACAGCATGAGTAATATCTGGCCTTGTACACACCATGGCATACATCAAACTTCCTACAGCAGAAGAATAGGGTACCGACGCCATGTCCTCTATCTCTTTCTTGGATGAGGGACATGATCTCTTGCTTAGCTTGAAATGATTAGCCAGTGGTACACTAACTGGCTTGGCACTATCCATGTTGAACCTTTGGATCACACGTTCAACATATTTTTCTTGAGACAGCCATAATTTCTTTTGTTTCCTGTCTCGACGAATGTGCATCCCCAAGATTTGCTGAGCTGGTCCCAAGTCCTTCATATCGAAGGTTTTTGATAGTTCATTCTTCAGCTGCTTTATTCTTGTTGCATCTTTTCCGACGATCAACATGTCGTCCACATATAACATTAATGCAACAAAGTCTCCACCTGGAAGTTTCTGAAAGTAGACGCATTGGTCTGCAGCGGTTCTTTTGTACCCATGACTCACCATGAAGGAGTCAAACTTCTTGTACCATTGCCTTGGTGCTTGTTTGAGGCCATACAAGCTCTTTTTGAGCTTGCACACGAGGTGTTCTTTTTCTGGAACCTCGAACCCTTCTGGCTGCTCCATGTAGATTTCTTCATGCAAGTCTCCATGAAGAAATGCTGTCTTCACATCCATTTGTTCAAGCTCCAAATCAAGACTTGCTGTTAATCCGAGGATGACGCGGATTGAGGACATTTTTACCACCGGTGAGAATATTTCATCAAAGTCAATTCCTTTCTTCTGAAGGAATCCTTTTACCACCAATCGGGCTTTGTGCTTTATCACCTTTCCTGTTCCATCTTTCTTGAGCTTGAATACCCACTTGTTCTTCAGTGCCTTCTTTCCATCTGGGAGTTCGACCAGTTCATAAGTTTTGTTCTTCTCTAGAGAATTCATCTCATCTTGCATTGCATGCAGCCATCGTTCTTTGTCTGGATGAGATAAAGCTTCATGAAAGCTTTCTGGCTCCCCCTCATCAGTAAGCAGTGTGTACTCTGATTTCGGATATCTCCTCGATGGAATCCGACCTCGCTCAGATCGTCGTAGCTGAGGTTCTTCATTTCCAGGAGGTGTAGCAGCTTCTATGGGTGATTATGGCTCCCCCGGCTCAGCAATCTCTTCATTTTCTTCCTCCTGATCTGCTTCTGGAACTTCTTCTGGTACTTCATCATTTCTTGTGGCATTTGGTGTTGAGTCTGCAACAATATCTGGGGCACTGCTAGTGGGATTGTAGATATTGTTGTTTTTTCAGCGTCTTCATATGTTTGGTTTTCGTGAAATACGACATCTCTACTCCGGATGACTTTCTTTTCTTTGGGATCCCATAATCTGTATCCGAATTCTTCATCTCCATAACCGATAAAGATACATGAAACAGTTCTTGCATCGAGCTTCTGTCTGAGCTCCTTGGATACATGTACGAAGGCTAAACAACCAAACACTTTTAAATGATTATAGGAGGGCTTTTTATTAGACCATACCTTTTCTGGAATCTCGAAGTTCAATGGTGCCGATGGTGCTCTGTTGATTAAGTAACAGGCGGTGCGAACTGCCTCCCCCCAGAATGGCTTGGGTAACTTAGCCAATCTGAGCATGCTTCTGACCCGTTCCATGATGGTTCTATTCATTCTCTCGGCCACTCCATTATGCTGTGGTGTGCGTGGGACTGTTCTTTCATGTCGAATGCCATATCTTCGACAATAGGTATTGAACTCTCTGGAGGTATATTCGCCTCCGTTATCTGATCGAAGGCATTTTAATTTCTTACCTGTTTCACGTTCTACCATGGCGTGAAACTCCTTGAACTTCTCCAGAACTTCATCCTTCGTTCTGAGGAAATACACCCACAATTTCCGAGATGCATCATCAATAAAAGTCAAGAAATACCTTTTACCGCCTAAGGACTCGACTTCAAGAGGTCCGCATACATCACTGTGTACTAGCTCCAATAGCTTTGATTTCTTCACTGATGAGGAGCTGAATGACACCCTCCGTTGTTTCCCGTACAAACAATAGTCGCAAGAATGAGACGCTGCATCCTTGGAAACAGTGATCAGCTTCTTTTTCTGAAGGGTTGATAAACCCTTTTCACCCATGTGACCGAGCCTTTTATGCCATAAATCTAGAGGTACCATGTGCTCTGCTACATGAAGGCTCTCTCCGTTTATCTTTACATGAGTCCTGTAAAGATTGTCACATAATTTACCTCGAGCAACCACCATGACCCCTTTCCACATCTTCCATGTACCGTTGGTGAAGCAGCTCTCATAACCTTGCTGATCAAAGGCTTTTACCGAGAGCAAGTTGAGTCGAAGATCTGGCACATGACGAACGTCCTTCAAAGTTATTTTGCATCCGACGTTCGTTTGGAATTGAATATCACCAATTCCCATGATTTTGGCGGTGCTGTTGTTTCCCATCTTCACTATCCAAAGTCTCCTGCTTTGTACGTGGTGAAGATCTCTCTGCAAGGAGTGACGTGGCAGGAAGCTGCTGTGTCAATTACCCATTCTACTCCTTGGTCTGCTGTGTGAAAGCACGTCTCTTCTGCACAAATGGTTACATCTTCTACCACTGTAACTCGTGGTTCTTCGTTGCTTTGTGCCTGTGAACTCTCCTGGTTCTGCTTCCGAAGACTGCGACAATTTCTCTTCAAATGTCCCTCTTTGCCACAGTTGTAGCACTTGTATATGGGTCTCCGCCCATCTGATGACCTGCCCCTTGATCTGCCTCTGCTTTTGCTTCTACCTCTTCTCCAGTCTTCACCTCGAGACTGTCTTCCTCGATTCTCTGTGATGTAGGCTTCATCTTGACTGGCGCCTGCATCTTTTCTTCTTGCCTCCTCGTTCATTAAGGCATCCTTAACCATTGATAGAGTAAGTCTGCCTCCGGGTGCTGAATTACTGATGGAGACCACTAATGTCTCCCATGAATCTGGAAGGGAACTGAGAAGTAGAAGTGCTTGTTCTTCGTCTCCAAGCTGTAACTCGACTGCTGTCAACTGATTCACCAAGTTCTGGAACTCACTTGTATGTTCTGCTACGGGAGTTCCGCTCCGCAACTTCAAGTTTACAAGCCGTCTCATCAGGATGGCTTTGTTCCGTGCTGACTTGGCTTGATACATACTCTCTAATTTTTTCCATAGAGTATATGCATCTGTTTCTTTGGTTACATGGTGGAAGACACTATGATCGATCCATTGTCTGATCTGACCGATGTATTTTCTGTTAATTTTCTTCCACTCTGCCTCTTTTTCTGTCTCAGGTCTCTGCCCTTCAAATTCTATAGGGTCATATAAATCCTTACAACTAAGGAGATCCTCCATCCTGGGTCTCTATAGTGTGTAGTTGGTAGCAGTCAATTTTATCATGGCTCCGAATGATTCTTTCATTTTAGAATAATTAAATCACTAAAATGAAAATTGAATTTCAAAAATCCGAGCCCACCGTTACGTCCGGAACGGTCAAATTAGGTGGAATAGCCTCTTCCGGGGCTCAAAAATTCTTTTTATACAATAAATACTAAGCTTGGAAACTTTAAGGACTAAACTGAAATTTCTTAAGGGCTAAACTGAAATTTCAGAAACTAAAAGGGGCACAGTGTTATTCACCAGAACTACAATGGCCAAACTGATATTTTCTAAGGACTGAAATATAAATTTCAGAAATTCAGGGGTCAAAATGTAATTACCCAGAAATACAGGGGCCAAAATGATATTTTTCAACGATTTGCTGACGTGGCATATGGGGTCCACAATGCTGACGTGGCTCTGACGTGGCGACACGTGGCAGGTGACGTGGCACGATGACGTGGCGACGCTGACGTGGCGACCTGCTGGCGTGGCCTGCTGACGTGGCGAAAAGTGCTGCTGACGTGGCTGTGACGTGGCGCTGACGTGGTCGTCTTCTTCCTTGGAATGGCGCGTGCAGCGCGTGGGGCGAGTGACGCCCACTCGCAGACCAGGTCGGAGGTGCGTGCGGCCTCTCTAGACGTCGGATTGGTCACCGGAAAATTGCAGAATGATCAGGACGACGTCACGAACACACTGGACACTTCAAATTCGAAATTCGATGACTTTCCGAAAAATCAAAATTTTCCAGAAACAGGGGACAAATTTTCTCTGAATTTTTTTCTCTCTGTTCTGACGTTCCAGGAGCTCAACGAGGCTCTGATACCACTTGTTGGGATGTAATGATCAACTCAGAACAGAATTTGGGAGAAAAATTACTTGTATTAACAGAGAAAATTAATGTACAAGAATTATACAAAAACTCCCCTAAAATTTCTGGAGCTCTCCTGGCTCTCTCTCTCAATCCTAAACTCTCTGGTTTAGACTCTGGACTCTCTCTGGAATCTCTCTGATGCTTCAACAAGGCAGAATTCGTCCCATATTTATAGGGAAAATTCTGCATACAAATTCAAATCAAATTTGGATACTTCCTTTGATTTTCAAAATTGGAGGTGCCTAACTAATTTGACTCTCAATGCATTCACATGGGAGGGATTTTGGAAGCCATGCATGTCATGCATGAGCTCAGCAGAATTCTAAAATTCATGCATGTCATGCATGAGCGCATCAGTGACATCTCCACCAGCCCAAAGTACAAGGTCGCGACGACATAGGCAAGACCCCAGCAGACCTGTATAAACAATATAGAAGCAGGCAACAATCCATCATTACTAATAGTTTTAGTAGCATATAAGACAACACTAGTACTAGGTTTGAAAGCATAGAAGAATAATACATTTTGCCATGGCTTTAAGTAAAAGAAAGCGGCTATGAAAAGATACAGAACACCCCTAAACAAGAAGCTTTTTCCTATTTTTACTCCAACACTGGCTTGGAATCTAAGCATTAGGGTTAAGTGATACTAATGAGTTGCTTTCTTTCTTAGTGTAATCATTCACCTTAAGTTAATAGGTCTTCTGTTAAATCACAAACACTTGTCTTGATTCGTTCATTATGAAAACAAATAGTTAGAATTTATCTGATTCTCAGTGAAAAGATTTAAACATACCAGCACAGGAAAAAGAGGCGATGATATCTTGTTATGAGCTGATCTGTATCTGTGGGTATCCAACATGAGGAAAGCAAAAGCCGCACTTGAGATGCTGACACACAATTTCCCAAGGAACAGAATAACATCTCCAATCACATTTACCCTCCCAATGCGAAGAATGTTGTTCATGATCAATTCAGTTGCAATAGCAGAAGCCCTACAGAAGCTCTTTCCTGTTATGGCAATCTACAACAATTACAAACAGTCAAGTTAACCAACTAAAATTGGTGTACAACAAAAAGATACATGCTACTCCAAGCACATTGAGGAAAGGTCTAATCATAGCCTAACTATAATCCCACTGTGTGAAGGATGAGGCTTATAACACAACAGTTCTGAGACCTGGCACTAAATCTAACAACATATACAGGAAAAATTTATCAAACACTAATTTTTGCTTTAGCTAGATCTTTCTGGACCATTATTTTTTGTTTCATTTAAAATTAAATGCGGTTGTGAAATGTCATGTAAGTGCAGTGACGAACTTTAGGAATGTTGTCTCGCTCAAAATCAACCCCTTCAAGCATGCCAGTCAGATGGGTTATGTGGGAGAATCCATTTTTACTTCCAAGCTTAGACAGATTTCCTCTTAGAGAATAATTGCTACCCATATGAACTAACATAAGGAATAGATAAAACCAGACAACCACAACAAAGTAAATGTATAGTCAAAAATAAATTATATATGAGATTACCATTATATAGGCATTGCGGTTTGCAGATTTGATGGTCCATTCAACAGACCTCCGACAAGCCTGAGAAGAAATATATGCCGCCCTGCCATACCAGCTATCAGGTGTAGAACCAGCCACTTTCAATTTGCGACGAATTGACTCAAGTATAAAGCAAATTGATTCCACAAATGACACAATCAAGGATCCAAGGGCCACAGAACCAAGACTGTATCGCAAAAGCCGCTTCATAGAGGATATAACTGGAAGAAGTGGAATCTCTGGCTGAATTGGAAGATGTAAAAGCAATCATGAAAGGCACCCCAAAAAAAAAAAAAAAAAAAAAAATCTCAGAAGCTAATTACCAAAGAAAGACATGATATATATTCATTATATATTTCATGGGCACCATCATAACAAAAGTGGATAAACTAAAGAGTAGGATTTAGCAGTTTGATACATAAAAGCAAAGAAGCAATATGCTGTCAAAGCTGCATATTTCTTTAAAAACTCAACTTGTTTAGGTGACTTCAAAAACAAATTTTTGACGGATAGAATAGGTAATTGGATCTGAGTAATGTTATGCATATATAGTATAATGAATTATAGAATTAAATATATGTATGCTTTAATATTTAGCTTAGCAAAAGCAGGAGATGCAATTATCAACTGTTTAATATGTTGATATTTTCTTGCCATAAACTCCTGAACCTCCATCAACCAATTGCATTACACTGAAACTGATAAGGGAGCTGCCTCAGAGAGCAAGAAAAAGAGAGAATCGGTTACGTTAGAATGACGAGCCTAAATGCCAAAACTAATGGAAGCAGATAGCTGAAAGATAACTTAGGCTTCATGTGACTGAATATTTGAGAAAAAAGATCTTTGTGAGGGGGAGAGATGGCCAGATTCTATTCAACCCCTCTCTCTTGATAAACAAATCTCTGCCACAAAAATCATTATTGATGCAAATGACATGCAAATCTGCTAAAAGTTTGAAGTTTCTAATTTTTTTAATTCGTACTTCTGTGCACAAGCTTTTTAGCTTACCGATGTTTCACCACGAGCCCAATAATAAGAGGCAATAGAACCCGCAATCACAGTTGAAGAGGATGCTATGATAAATTGTGTAGCCCAGTAGCACCCAAAGAGGTGGAAAAAGATGGCAACAGCAATGTGAGGAGTGTAATGGATGCTATAACCAGAGCAGCGATCACAGTTCACCTTTTTTGACACAAGATGATAAGCACAGCAGTTGGAATTGCAATCATTCTGGATAACCTGACCAGAACTGAACAAATGAAGAGCTGCTGAAATCCAAAACATGTAAAAAATTGCAAGAATGGCATACGGCATGATTGGAAAAATTATGAGTGCTTGCACTTCTCCTATGACCTTTGCTGCAACCTGCATAAAATAATAAATTTTAGTTTGAGACAACTAAAATAAAATCACCGTAGTAAGAAAGAAACATAGTGTATACCACTGTGCAACATTGACCTAGTTCATGATCACAATATCATATAAAATTGTGGATGCTATTATCGTTTACGAAATGAAGAGTTCAAAAGAGATTTCTTTTGGATGATTTGATGCACAAGTGGCAATATAAATACCCTGTGAAAATCTTTATTTCTGGAGTCAGGGTTAGGAGGAAGACCACCCTGTTATCTAGCCCAACTACCCTAGGAAATGTAGATGTGGATTTAAAAATCCAGCAAGACAAACTTCTTTGAAAAGATGTAATCATTTTTTAACTTGTTAAAGAGCTCTCTCATGTATTTAGTGCCATGATGGGTTCTGTAAACCATGTGTTTGTGTGTGTGAGCACATAATAGTCTAGACAGAATACTCACCTTGAGGACTGATGTTGCCATCAGAATGCGGCGAACAATGGCAATCGATGTAAGGACAGAAACCACCATTATAAAGGTCATAAGAACAGTGACAGCACGAAGATGACGTATCTCCTGAAAGATATGAAAGCATTAAACCAGAGTCGGACACATATAAAGAGCTTTCAAAAATAAAAAACCTAAGTGATGAAACCCACCCGTGCAGATACACTATAGTAGGGATCATGTGGACCAATGATAGGGGAGATGGCATCATTCCCAATCCATCCAGCTAAAATCAAGGAATTCAAAGTAATTTCAGCACAGTACTTTGTTGAATATTATCATCAAACTTTTAAATAGACAAGCAAATGAAGTAGGAACTTGATACTGTAACTTATATACTCAAGTCACAAACAGGTAAAGAAATCAGATATTTAATGTCTCTATGATTAAGAGATGACTACTGATAACCTCAAATTCTCAGCACTAGGAGACGGCATGTCAACAGCTAAATTCAAAAAAAAAAAAAAAAAAGGAGAGGAGGGAACGGTATCTGTATTATGTGGAAACCCTAGCAGTATTATCTATAAATTTATAAGCTACATTGTCCATAGCAATCCTCTTCGCACTACATTCAACCTCTATGACCTCAAATAATGTTTACGAACAGAAATTCAGGAGATAATTACTTATGGCAATGGTAGAGACTGAACAATGATATATTTCTTTAAAGGATGCCATTTGAGAGATCTCTAACTCTAGACAGAGAATATGAACAAGCTCCAAACATCTTGCAATATAGAGTGGAGCGAAGCTCAACCAGCATATCCGTGACGATCACTTAAACTATGAGTGTAGTCCTGATTAAACTGGAACCAAAATTTTATACTTCTTACCTTTTAAGTAATAAAACATAGTAACTGATATTATGAGAACATTAAAGAGGGCAACTGTTATCCATGGCATTGCAGCAACAAAGTGCCGAATCATCAGTAGCCAAATCACTGACAGAAACAGTGGCAAGAGTCTTCCAAAAACAATCAATACCGGCCATGATTTTCCAATATCAGCCATATATCTCTGCAATATATAGATGATGAATTTTAAGTTCAAGGATATTCTACTGATATAAACAGAATAAAAAAAAGAGAAGAATTAAATAATTACACATCATATATCTAAAAAAAAAAATTCGTGACAGGATAAAGAATCCACTACACTTAAGAACTCTTTGGCCATTAACTAAATATATTGACTCGTTGATAGTTAACTAATCAATTGACCTAAGTATCCTGCATTTGTCCATTCATTAAGCCTTTAGGGCCTAGGAGGTCCTCTTAATAATTCTTGTTACCTGTAAAGTTGAGTTGAGTGGCAGATAGGTCGTGGAAAGGTGTACCTTGAACACTATACCCTCAGGACCCAACCACCCACCCATCCTAATGCGGAACAGACTCCCAAACTCTCCAAAATAAAAAATGAAGAAGAGTCCAGCAATTCTCTTGTATAGATGCATAGACAGATACCAAAAACAAATACTAATTACAAGGAACCACTCTCCTCTTACTCGGGAAGTCCTACACAAGGGCAATCATATACATGAAGGACAACACCTCAAAACAAAAGCTTAAAGTCACCAGTTGCAGGACAACCCATGCGTATAAACTCCTTGAGCAGCATCTTATCCTATGTGAATTCAACCATAAACATGGAGCTTCAACACAAATTATTTAATACACAGTAAAAGTTCTGGATGGAGAAAGTAAATAAATAAGACACTCAGTGGAATATGTGACTCAGTAACTCTTGGAAATATAATGCTGTTTGAGTATCAACAACAACCAACACAGCAGTTATGGAAGCACTAACATTGGTCAATTAGAAACTTCTTTCCTTTTACAATATGAAAAATGCCAATGCCAGAGAAAGTTGAAAACAAAGATAAGTAATTATATAGTTTCATGATAATTCCAAAAGCAAAGACGAAAATCCTCATACCTTTATGACAGATGATCGAGAATTGATGGTCCTATTAATTGATTTATCAATAACTATGTCTTCATTGATATTTACTCCACCAAACTGTTGCCAATGCTTCAATGACATATTTGACGCACGAGCTACGAATTGGCAGGTCCAGTAAACTGGGAAGAGTTGTACAATTCAATTATGATGCAAAGGAAAAAAAAAAAAAAGTTAATACATGCACAAAATGAAAGCAAGAGGCAAAATTCTTTCCATGGGCTTCAAAAGCTTTAAAGCACTGCCAGACACCTATAACAAGGATTCCATGTTCAAATCAAGTACATTACGTGAATATGAATGCACATTTTACTATTCAAACAATACAAAATTTTAATTAAGCTAAGAAGCAAAATAGCATCAGAACAAAAATTCTCTTTATTTACCATTTACACTCGGAAATATGACAGGATAACAAGGACCCTGAAGTTGAAGAGAACTGTTTCGCATTTCTGGTGTAAGGAATTCAAAATAATCATAATTCCTATCAATCTAGTCATCCATTGAGAGACGAATATCTCCCTCTGGATAATCACAGACCCAATTTAGTGAATCCTCTGATGGAATAGGACAATCCAACAAGCATATACTCCTGGCGAATAGACACTTTTGTGTTCTGAAAATTTTAAAAAATTTTCTGAAAAATTTAGGGGGCTTGTTTGAAAAATAGACGTGTTCTGAAAAATTTTCATCTCATAGACACTTTTGTGTCTAAAAGATAAAAATATCCGAAGATTATATCCAGCAGAGATGCGACATTTGATAAGTCTTCAATGTTGAAGAAATCAGAAAATCAGACAAAGGTGAATGGTAATCCACAGCAGGTAGAGCATACTTAGCAGCAGGTGGAGTTTGAAATGATGACATTGAACCCAGTTAGATCTGTTAAGACAGATGATGATACTTTTATGACAGAGGGAGATTTGGGAGATGATGGAGAGGGTTCTACTGAGGAACCTCAATAGCAACAAGAATCTATTGCAGTTGATAGGACAAGATGTAAGATTCGCAGACTTGCTCGATTTGTTGATATGGTGGCCTATGCATTTCCAATTGTATACGCTGATGTTCCTTCCACTTATAGAGAGGTAGTCAGATGTTCTGAAGTTGATCAGTGGAAGATAGTTATGAGCGAAGAGATGCAGTCTCTTCAGAAGAATGAAACTTGGGAGCTAGCTCAATTACCGAAGGGTAAAAAGGTAATTAGGTGTAAATGGGTATATGCAAAGAAAGATGGATTTCCTAAAAAGAATAACGTCCGCTACAAGGCAAGGTTGCTGGCTAAATGCTACACTCAGAGGAAAGGAATTGACTACAATGAAGTATTTTCTTCAGTTGTGAAACATTCTTTCATTAGAATTTTGTCGCCTTGGTAGCTCAGATGAATATGAAACTAGTTCAACTTGATGTAAAAACTGCATTTTTACATAGTGACTTGGAAAAAGGAAATCTATATGACTCTGCCAGAGGGATTAAAAGTTGCTGGTAAGGAAAATTTGGTGTGCAAACTGAAAAGATCGCTTTATGGTTTGAAGCAATCTCCCAGATAGTGGTATAAGCTATTTGATCGGTTTATAATGGGTCAAAGGTACACAAAAACCAAATTTGATAATTGTGTGTATTTTCAGAGGCTACGTGATAGTTCTTTTATTTATTTACTCTTGTATGTTGATGACATGTTGATAGCTTCGACGAATGTCGAAGAAATTGTAAAGTTGAAGACTTAGTTGAATCGAAAGTTTGAAATGAAAGATTTGGGTGAAGCTAAGAAGATACTAGGTATGTAGATTAGTAGAGATAGAGGGAGAGGTAAGATTTGTTTGACTCAGAAGCATTATCTGAAGAAGGTATTACAGCAGTTTGGTATTACAAAGCAGTCAAAACCTGTAAGTATCCCACTTGCTCCTCATATAAAGCTCAGTGCATCTTTATCTCCTAGTATAGATGAGAAATGAGAGTATATGTCTCGAGTTCTATATGCTAATGTAGTTGGTAGCCTGATGTATGTTATGGTGTGTACGAGACCTGACATTTCACATGCAGTTGGAGTTGTGAACAGGTACATGCATGATCCTGGTAAAGGACATTGGCAAGCAGTGAAATTAATTCTACGGTATTTGTTAGAAACCGTAGATGTTGGCTTAGTCTTTGAGAGGGATGATACATTTGATCAGTATACTATTGGTTATGTTGATTATGATTATACTGGTGATTTGGATGAACGTCGATCGACAACTGGTTATGTGTTTACTCTTATAAGAGTACTAGTAAGTTGGAAGTCTATTTTATAATCTACAGTGGCTTTATCTACTACGGAAGCAGAGTATATAGCAATGACAGAGGCTGTGAAGGAAGCTATTTGGTTACAAGATTTGCTGGATGAATTGGGAATTGGGCAGAAGAAGATTACTCTTTATTCTGACAATCAGAGTGCTATCCACTTAGCAAAGAATCCAGTGTTCTATATTTATACGAAACATATTGATTCTTGGCATTATTTTGTGTGGGAGATCATTGATGAAGGAAGAATCTTACTTCAGAAGATTGAGACTGTCGAAAATCCCGCAGATATGTTGACTAAGGTTGTAACAACGATCAAGTTCAGTCATTGTTTGGACTTGATCAATATTGTGCGAATTTGATTACGCCATTGGGCACATTTGGAGGCGTTGCAGTTGTGATAGAGAATGTTGGAAAAAGAAGAAATTTGTGGTAGGTCGGCATATTTGCCAAGGTGGAGATTTGTTGAGTGTAGCTCATATGCAAGTGGGAGAGATCCCACGTTGGTTAAGTTGCAAAGCATGGGTCTCATGTGGGCTTATAAAAGAAGCCACATGGGAGAAGTTTAATTATCTCATTAGAAATTCCCCTCTACCCCTTATATTTGTAAGTTCTCACATATAAGACGTCATAGTTTAAAGGTCTTTTATTGAAGACCTTAAAGTTTGTAATATTTATTTTTTTCCCTTTGATTTTGGATATTTGTAGTATTGTCCAATTATTTGGGTAATTATAGTTTGGCCCAACTATTCGAGTAATTGCAATTTGATCCAATAGTTGTGGTATTTGTATTATGGCCCAAAAGTTTGTAATTCTCTTTGAAGATAGTGGAAGGTTTCTTCAACGGTGCCCGAGAACGTAGGTATTTATACCGAACCTCGTTAAATCTTGGTGTTCTTTCTATCTTGTATTGTTGGTTGATTGGTTGCCTCTTTAGTTGCTATTATATTCAATTATCTAGCATAGTTTGTGGTTGTGCATTTTGGTTGTTCAGTTGGTTATCGCTTCCGTTATGCGTAACAAAACCATCCATAAAAACAAATTCATTTTAAGATTTATCTGGATGGGCAGGCTTTGATATTATCCCGAGCAAGATTAACGATCGCCCAGGTAGCAATGTTGAAGTCCCTTTCTAAACTTGTTGCTGGATAATAATCCTCTGAGATAGATAAAGTAGATCCAATTTATGATTTAGTCTCTTATCAATAAGACAAAGTAATGGAGTAAAACATGAAATTGACAGGTTGCTTAATCTGTTACCGTCTGTGCACACATCAATGTCTTGTAAATTTTAAGTTCTTATGAGATTGATCTCTCATGAGAAATTTAAAACTGTGCGACCATTTGTCATGTTGCCTTTATCCTTCTTCAACTTTTTCTTTTTTATGTAAGATTTCTATTAAATAGTCGCCTTATTGGCAGAATGAGGACATAACAAATATACACTTGATACTTTAGTAGCATGTATTCTGAATTGTCATTTTGTTTACTGATTTTGGTGTGTTCTGACCTCTTGATCTGTAGATTCCATCTGATGGATTTAAAGCAGTTCCTATGTTTCAGATTTATGATCTAAGTTGCAATGTAGCTTCATTACCAGAGAATCCAACATTTTCCAGCTTGCCTCACTTGCAGGAGCTGACAAGAGCTCTACCTGAGGTCAGTTAGCTCCAATGTTATGGCATGAACACATGCATGTGTCACATGCACTTGCCTGTATGTATTTGTAAATATTGGTTTTTTCTCCAAATATTGTGAGATTTATCTTTCCTTGTGGTCTTAACAAACGACATCAACTCCATGAAGTTCCAGCAGATGCAGGAGATACCAGAGGAGATCGGATCAACAACTTCCCCATATGCAAGCATAAAACTTCACACCAGGCACAAGGCAACTGAAAACAAAGAAAATAATGACAAAATAACAGCGGAACAACTAGACCCATAAAATAAATGCAAACAACTTCTATTTCAAGTTGTAATATATTCGATGTTAATTCTGTATTGTAATATAGGTCGTAATTCTAACTTTTTTAGAATACAAGATTTTTAGGGAATTTTTTGGGTTCTAATAGGATTGCAACTTACATCGTAATTCTAACATATTTAGAAGGGTATAATAAGACATTAGGATGACTGTTTTGGAATTTAAGATGGATTAGGAATGCAATTCTTTTACAATACAAAAAATTATTAACAAAATTAATATGTAAGATAAATATTAAATATAAGATTAATTTATATTATACATAAATAGAAGATTACTGTGTTTATTTTTGATAATTTCGTAATCAAAAGACGAGTATACAATAAATAATAAGCAGGCGACATGACGTCATTTGTAGGGACATGATATCATTTGTAGGGGGTTTGTTGTTATTCACAGAACCTCGGGGCTACAAAGGAAACACATAATTCCGTTCCAAATTTGTCTGTCTTAGGCTTTTTTTTTTCCCTTGTCCGAAAAGATTTCAGAGAGATCTTCCTTGTGCAAAAAGAATTCGGAGAGATCAGAATTTTTGTTTTTTTCCTTGTCCGAAAAGAATTCGGAGAGATCAAGTCAGTGTATATATATGGTAATGGTATTTGGTGCGGTAAGAAATCTCAAAAGCAAACTTCAGTCGTTCTTCTCCAATTCCAATATGCCTCAGCGTAAGCCTATTCACCCAGCGATGACGTTACTCACAGAAAAAATAGAAGCCAACAAATCGCTTGTGCTTTCCATGTTTGAAAACAACTTAAAAGCGGAGGAGTATTCTTGACATCCTCCACCTCATCAGGTTTCAATTCCATGTCCAAAAAAACATGCATATTAATACCAGCCAGGCCATGTGCAGCACCCCAGTATTTTTTCCCATACCGTTCATACATTAACGGATATCTTCCTTTCTTAGCCAATCTTCTACCAGCACTAATAATTTCATCGACAACTGCTCTCTATACAGACATTATATCAAATGAAAAAGAGAAATAATCCAGTCCTCTTAACGCAGATACATTGGGATGAAAAAAAGAGCATAAGTATTTTACCATGTGGGTGGTAGGTATTGTCTCTCTACCAATATTCTTGTTTAAGAATGAACAGGCCTATAAGAACCCCGCTCTTATAAAATAACTCATTTGGCAAGTCACTAGGAAGTTTGATCTGCTCTTAGCAGAAAAAAAAATGAATTTCAAAATAAAAACAAACAAAGACATTTCGACTTATTGCGGCAAAATGTTATCAAGAAAGGAAAAAGCTATCTAATCAAGTACCTCTTTGAACTGTGTTAAGTAGCGATCAAGTAGCCACTCATCACAAGCATGCTTTGCCACAACAGCGCCGAGAGCACAGACGCCAGCCTACCGACATATGAATGTCACAACGGGATCTGATGCAATATGTAGGCGACAAAGATCTTCTCATCCCTCTTTGTTTCACTCAGCAAGTGGAAGCAACTAATTAAGTGAGTCTGCTCCGTTTGTGCACAACCACAATTGAATGATGACGTTGGCATTGAGTTTGAGCAGTATTCAGGGCATACTGGGCATAAGTCAGTTGGGGTGTTATTTGAAATGAAGAAGGGGTACCCCCATGGATGGCATCGAGATTGGTACGTCATCTTGATAGCATTAGAGAGTTTAAGAGTCTAGATAATAGTGATGATGTTAATGATGATGACGGTGGTGATGAAGATTACGAAGATAATTATGATGGTAGTAATGATGTCAGTGCGCATGTTGATGATGACAATGATGATTGCACTGTTTCTATTGAGAATGATGTTGAGGGTTTGGATGATTTTGTTGTTAACGGCCAAGATGTAGACGGTTCACATTTTGATAATGATGAACAGAGAGAGATCTTGAATGACGTGAACTAAGATGTGCCGTTTACCGTGCCTTCTCTAATTCATTCCACATATACTCCTCCAGTATACGGACATCAACAAGATTCAGTGTCGAATAATGAGCCGAGAGTGGATGCAAATCGTAGACAAATCATGCAAGTCGGGCTAACACATTAGGTGGATGCCACCTATTATGCATTTATCATCCACAGATGGCGATGATACCTCATCATTTGTAGTTGACAGGCTTGAGGTTGGGGTTGGGCGCAGAGCTTTGTAAGAAGTTATCGAATTTGGCATTAAGACGGAACTTTCAATTCAATGTGAGAAACTCCAATGCAACGAGGTTTAAGGTTGTCTGCCATGCTGAATCTTGTAAATGGCATTTACGTGTCATAAAGGTAGCTAACTCATATTTCTTCCAAGTGAAAAAGTATAAGAACCACCACACATGCTCCGGAGCCGGACTTTACCTAAATCACAAACAGACAACTGCATATATCATAGGCAAATATATTAAGAGCAAATTCGTTGGGGCATCGAGAAGATATCGTCCAAAGGATATTATGTCTGATTTTCAGGAGTCATTAGGTGTTAATATCACATACAACAAGGCATGAAGAGCAAAGGAGGCAGCTTTGCAAGAACTTCACGGATCTCATGCGGAATCATTCACACTTCTCCTCTAGTACATGTACATGATTGAGAAAGCAAACCCAGGGACCAAAATATTGTTAGAAACTGATGACGACAACCATTTCAGATACTTTTTCATAAGTATGGGGGTCTCTATTGCTGGATTTGCATCATCAATTAGACTAATTATCGCAGTTGATGGTTCTTTTTTGAAAGGGAAATATAGAGGTACAATGTTTTTGGCTTCTTGTATGGACGAAAATAAACAAATATACCCCTTGGCATTTGGAATTGGGCATTCTGAAAATGACTCGTGAAATTGGTTCATGAGACAGTTGCATGATCATATTGTATAAAATGTTCGAGATCTTGTCTTCATTTTTTATTGTCATTGTAGCATTAAACACGCTATTCTAGCAGTTTTCCTCATGCACTGCATGGATTGTGCACTCATCATCTGAATGGTAACTTGAAGGCAACGTTCAAGAGCAAGACTTTATTGAAAATATACTACCAAGCTGCAAAGACATATCACTGTGTTGATTTCAACTATCATATGCGACGAATTGAATCATAAATGTCAACAGTAGCAACTTATCTTCAAGAGATTGGAGTCGAGAAATAGGCACGTTCACAGTTTCATGATCGACGGTATAATATAATGACAACAAATATAGCTGAGTCGATGAACAGTTGCTTGCGACACCATCGATTCCTCCTGGTGACATTGTTAGTTGATGAGGAGAGCAATCGGTCGTCTTCGGAG